>APFE031411295.1:61971-131097 GCA_000404065.3 Pinus taeda
TATTATTTTATGTTTTGTTTTTAATATATATTTTTATTTAGGTTTTGTTATTTTTTTTGGTTATTTTTTATTGTTTTAATTTTTTATTTTATGTTTTCATTATTCTTTTGAAATTTTAATGTTTTTAGAAATCATGATAAAATCTTTTATGCCATTATTTCAAAATGTTGAAAATTTATCCTAAAAAAAAAGTGTTAGCGGAGCATCAACATTTTTCATTTTGAGGGTGTTTTTTGCACAATTTTTGCACCAAAAAAATTGGTTTTCACTGCCATTTTTAAAATATGTTGAAAATTTACCCTAAAAAAAATGTTATTCTAGCATCAACACTTATTGTTTTGAAGGTGTTTCTTGCACAAATTTTGCACAAAAAATTGGTTTTCACTACCATTTTCAAAACACATTGAAAATTCACCCTCCGAAAAAAATAATGTTATTTCAGCATCAACACTTTTCGTTTTTAGCACTCTTTTTCATGTTTTTTTGGGGTTTTTTTGCTAGAGTTCCTCTTTTGAGTTTATAGTTCCCGTTTCAAAGTTTACATTGTTGAAGGTAATTGAAAGTAAAAAAAAAATAAATTACTTGAGGAAGATAGAGATGTGTAATTCATTCAATTGTTAATGATGATGATGATGATGATGGTTAACGTCCGCTGAGACCAAACATTGGTCTATCGGACCTAAAGAAACAAATTATTTATTTTGATTTAAGATTTTGTTCCTATGCTCAAAAAACTTGGAGAGAAGCCTCCCGAACTCACTATAATTTTGACATTGTAAAAGGCTAGGAAGGTCAGTATTGTAACAAAGATTATGAAACTGAGATCTAATGTGGTTGTATGCAGGACACTCTAAGAGGAAGTGGTTTTCATCCTCGATGTTCCCATTCTCACATAGATGGTAGATCCTTTCCATCCATGGAGTTTTAGGAACTGCCCAACGACCTGTTTCACTATGAAGCTCATGAGAATTTGTTCGAATCTTTGCTATATTAATTTTCCTCTTTGAGTTAATTAAAATAGAGAGATACTTTTGATCTTCTAGGGTGGGGTTAATAACCTCCTGATAATAACTTAATTTTCTTTTAGCTGCTAAATCTTTCTCACACCACATTTTTTCTTTGAACTTAGAAGTAACAATATCTTTAATGTTATTGATGTTTTGCATCGTTGTCGTTGATCTCCATAGTTTAACCAGGCCCTTGTGTCTTTATGCCACCCCCGTTTGAGCCTTAAGTGGTTTCGGCTGGAATTTAATGCTAGCTTAGGAAGTCCATGACTGCCTATGTTATTGAGTTTGTGCTTGTACATCAGAAACCTATTCATAGCTAGGCTCTCAATAGGGGAAAGACCTGCTTCTATAAGGAGAATAGGATAGGGTATATTACTTTTAATTTTCAAGTTATACGTTATAAAAAGCTTTTGGATTTGCTCAATCTTTCTCCACAATTCTCTAGAGATGTTGCAACCCCAAACCTCACAACTATATAAGATAACAGGAGTGACTAAAGTTTTGAAGAGGAGCTTCTTTTTATCCCACATTACTAGGTTCGCAGTTTTACAATTATTACGTGGAATTTAAAAAATATCAATAGCAAAACAAACAAAATAATCTGGGCCATAAATACAATATTTCAATATGGATGGTCAAAATAATATTTCAATATCATATGCCCTAATGGGGATGTTAGCATAGCATTAATGAAGAATTTGATTGATAGGATGGGGCTCCCTACTGCCACACCCCCACGCCACCCCACACACACCACACACTAAGTGAAACTTAATGGGTCTTCACCTTCCAAGGAAGGTGGCAAAGACTTTATGGCAACTATTAGTTGTGATGATGAAAACATCATTTGGAACCTCCAAAATGTTATTCTTCCTCAATAATTTGTTTACTCTGCTCCTCTTCCCGCATCACGCCCCTCACGTTACTCCGAACGCTAGCTATGCCCTTCAATTGTAGGATAATGTCTCGAGCGTGGGGGTCAAATCATTCTCTACTAGCTTTCCCTCTATATTTAGTGGCTTTTTCAGAAGGTGAGGGGTTCATTTAGTCTTCTATAGAAGTATAACCCTCACATGATTTTTGGCCACTTTCTTCCATCAATGTCTCTTCTAGCTCTTGGCTTCGCACTCGGTGAGTATTAGTTATGTCTTGTTACCTCTTATTGTTGTAACACGTCAGCATGCACCCTATCACGTGCATGGGGGAGGGGGAGGGGAATGCGGAACTGTGGGAGGATCCAGAGCAATATTTCGTGCCAAGTCCTTGGTGCATTTCTTTCATGAGCACCACCCTCATAACATTCAAGAAGAAATTTAACTGGTGGAGGAGAAGATATTTCAAGAAAGGTAGGAAGTCCTAGATTTAGATGTCATGGAGGGAATTTCTCTGTGGGTACCAAACATATGAACTTCTTGTAAGAAGCAAAATCACTACTTCCATACAGTGGACCTCTACTGACATATCAAGTTGTTGCTTGGCAAGGTTCTAGTAGATCGATGTTTGACTCAAGTTAATCTCATGCACGAGCTAGATGATTTGAAGAACCTTATGTTGGATGTCAAAGGAAGGTTGGCAAGATTGGAGATGGGGAAACCAATAAGTGCTCTAATTCCGCCGCCATGAAAGCTCGAGGAGCAACCCATTAATCTGAACACTTCCTTGCCCTCTTGTGGCACAAGTTCCCCTCTGATCATCTTATTTAATTTCAATATTTTTAGGCTTATTCTCTAGGTGCATTTCCACCCCATCTCAGCTTTTATTTTTAGTTTCTTTAGGCAATTATCTCAAACTTTGTGGACTAGTAATGGCACTTTTTTTGGTTGAATTTGTTGTTGGTTTCCCTAACCATGGGGCAACAAACATGCCATCAACTCTCTGGACATATCTTGTCATTTTCAATTCAATTTTGCGATTTTGGACTCCATGTTCTTTGTCTCCGGTTTAGTTTCCCAAGTGGTAGGCTAGAGACAAAATCTAGTAGATAGGATGTAAATATTTGAAAATCTAATGCAAGGATTAGCTTATATATATATATATACTTTCCAATATGAGGAAGACCTGTATTTAAATATCTTAATGATAAATAAAAATAGTATAAAAAACGTGGGCCATAAACAAAATATTTCAATGCCCATGCACATGTTGAATAAAATATTCAATGTCATAAATATGTAGTTGAAAAAAAAAACTTAAGTTTAAAACATCTCGCGTAGTTTAACTATTATAAGTTTTGGCCCATTTCAGGTATATTTTTTGGTCAAATTTGTCCAAAATTTGGCAAAGATTTGTTGGAATTGCAAGCTTATATACAATCCAAGTGCCCTAGGGGATTTTCAAGGCATTGAATCCATTTATGCATTCAAAAATGCAATTGAAACCATTAAAAGTTACAATCTCATGAATAATTGTATCACTGGAACATATTATTGGTGTCTTGCTCAAAAATGAAGGAGATATGTAATTCCTTCCATGCTCGTCATGGAGTTGATCCATGCGGTTTGTGTGTGTGTAAAGAACCAACATAGATCCATCTTAACTCCAGATTTATCAAGTGTTAAGCGGGATCAAATCTCTTGAGTTGCGAACCTTTCTTCAAATTTTTCACTCTAAAAAAGGTTTACACTTTAAGAGATTTGACCATTCTTAGCTCTTGATGGATCCAGAGTTAAGATGGATCTTTCCTTCCAAATGTATTGGTGAAATCTCCCTCCTTAGTGTAAAGTAAGATAGTTAAAGAATTCTCAAGTAATTACCATGTTTAATTTGTTTTATACATAATAATATTTACTATATATATTTAATCATATCAAACTATTTTGACCATTTTAATTAAATATCCTTAATTATCTTAATAAATATTATAAAAATCATTTACACATTAATTAAATATTTCATTAATATATTCAAACTTTTTAATTATACCATTAAAATGATAATCTCAAAACTCATAACATACACAACTACGATAGAATAAAACTTGAAGCCCTTATTACCAGAAGTTCTTATATGATCATACACAAATTTCCCTTTTTATAATAAATTTTTAGATATCAATATTATGTTATGAGTAGCACATAACGAGGAGTGATTTCCTAATACTGATGGATTTACTTCAGTAAAGTAGGTATCAGATATAAATTCTATATGAGAGAACATGGACACTTGTTAATGATAAATACAGTGACAATTTCAAATTTATAGTTGTGTATTTTTAAGATGGAAAGACTTAAATGGTTTTTTATCAAATGTTTTGTGATAAAAAAACATGGGGGAGTGATATGCTAATGGTTGGAAATTGGTATTTATATTATTGGAAAACTGCAACGCTATCATCAAAATTCAGATGTGCTCATTTCCGTTGCCGGGATTTGAACCCGGGTCGCCTGGGTGAAAACCAGGTATCCTAACCGGACTAGACGACAACGGATGGATATTATCGAAACTAATAATGTTTTACTTTACCTAATCACGATAAATTACACAAGGTCAATAATAAATTTTGTAAATACTGTGAATAATTTTTTAGAAAATTTGGCGAGAAAAATTTCACAGTTGAAGTGTTTAAATAATTTTTTTAAATAGAAATGGATTAGCATGGTAAAAAAGCATCTATGTAAAGTTTAATTTAGATTTTGGTACCCCGTTGGTGTCGCGGGTGGTTGGGAAGATTGAATCGGATTCCGATGGTTAAACACAAGGAGTAAGTTACAAAGTGATTGATAGGAGAGCTCAGGCCTCCTCTTCGCCAATTTGCATGGGTGCAATTGAATTAAATAAAGTTGTTTTTGTTATAATGTATTGAATATCTTTATGTTTGTATAAGGAATTGGTGTCTCTCTATTTGTTTTTTTTTATAGATCACAATCAAATTTTGTGCTCAACATGATAAGGATAGGACTTAATGTTTAATATGATAACTAATATAGTTTCTAGAGAAGTTTGTTGGTACTAACACAAATTGTACATGTTCAATGAAGCTAAAGGTGTATTAAATTCAATACATAAAGGAAAAACCTACTTTTAAAGTAAATTTTGAGCAAATAACTAAACAACAAGTCTCCACATTCAGTCAAAGTCACAAGGTTTGCTATTTAAATTTTGAACAAGTACATCAAGAATTTGGCCAGGTGGTGTGATTCTAACAAAAGGATGTTGCATATGAAATCATCAAGATATGCTACTCAAAAGGAAATAAATATGCCTATAGGAGGGAGTCAATGTTTCAATCTTATCAAAAGAGAGTTTATTCACTTACTATGCTAATCATAAGATTATATTCCATCGAATGTGGTAGGAAGGCCCTAGGAACATTTGTTTCACACTAAGTGGTGGTGCATCTCCCTTCAAGTTGGAGGAAGTCTAGAGTTTTTTTTTGTATAGACAACAAGAAGCTATAATGGGTCAGATATCCTTACAATGTCAGGAATCAAGTTAAAAAGAATTCTCGTAACCAAGTGCACAAATCATAGCTCAAATCATCAACTCCCTTAAATTTGAGATGACAACTCTCTTAAACATGCATGTATGATGACTCAAAGTGGCCTAGGTTTCTTCTTGGCAACTCCTCTTTGATATGATGCCTTGTAGTGGCCCTTTCTAAAGACATATTGGTTGCATTTAGCATCTTGTGATAGCTCAACTTTAATACCATGTAAAATTAGAGAATGAGCACAAAATTAGATGAATTCAAAGTAGATATGCAATATTAGCTCATATTCATCATTACAATAGCATTTGTCTCTTTTATAGAGACTACAAACGGTTAGAAGATCTTACTACTTCTAATTCAAGAGGAAGTGGTTGAATGATTATCTCAACCATGATCCAACAATAACTTAATGTCTAAAAACTTGACATTTTTACATAAGTAAATCTAATGTTTTAACACTAACCAAGTAGAAAAAATCTACATTGTAAATATATCATATTTGATTGCTTTGTTATAAATGTTTTAAATGGAGATGTTCCATTGTCTTGTTCAATGAAGAACAAAAGACATTGGCAAACACTTAGTGTGGAGTATCCTTTATTTCTTGGGCTAAGATATAAGTGTGTAAGCATAGTGAATGCTAAATATGTAAAAGAAATTATGGTTTGATAGGTGACTCAATGTCTAGTGATTTGAAGGACAATAATGCTTTAGAGAATGTGATAACTTCACAAGATGATTCTATGTTAGAGCTTAAATATGGTGGGGAGTAAGATAAGTTGTTCAATGTTGGTCCAAAATAAAGGAAGGAATTCCTTGCATACTAAGTCATACTAAAACATATATGTTTAAATTAGGAGGAATGTATGACCTTGTGTTTTTATGTGCTTGAGGACCACATTATCAAAAGAGAGATGTGGGTATTATATAATTTTGGCTTAATGGTGAAAATAATTTTATCACCTTGCAATACATGTTTTCTCCCTACAAGATAATATTTTGGACAATAGATAAAATATTAGACCAAAAAATAAGATCTTTGTTATAGGTTCAAGGGCTTCACCCTCAAAATGCTCATCTTAACTCATTTATGCTTATCTGAGAATAAGTATCAATAATGGGGGAGCTATTACAAATGTTGTGAAGGAGAAGTGGCATAATTTAACAACCTAGAGGGTCTTCATTTTGGTATTCATACCTATCAAGTATTCACGCAAACTTGCATCCACTTTAGGGCGAAAGCATGGCGCTGGGTTGCACTTTTTGGCGAAAGAGGGCACGTTTGGGTGAAAAAAATAATGGCTTGATCAAGCCATTTAAGAGCTCGATCAAGCTTTTTTTAAGCATTGGATCAAGTTGTTTGAGTGCTTAAACAATGTAACCCGAGGTTATCTAGGAGCTCGATCGAGCCATGTTTTGGAAATTTCCCGCCAATACAACCTAGGCATGGAATTAAAAAAAGTGGCTCGATCGAGCTATGGGCTTGAACAAGCCTTAAAACTAGATCTAGCTATAGGCTAGATCTAGTCTTAAAGCTAGATCCAACCTTAAAGCTAGATTGGGTTATAGGCTATATCGAGCTCTAAAGCTAGATCTAGCTATAGGCTATATTGATCGAGCCTCTAAAGTCCTAAAATTAGCAATTTTAGCACCCCTTTTGTAAAATTTTATGCAACTCCATTTTGTACCCTAGCGGACTTAGGGCTAAATTTGTCCTTAGGTGGCTGAGTTATTCACATTGGATTCATGAAGGAATCCTCTATCCAATGTCATATGGGTTTGACATTTTTGAATTCATATGATATTTTTCATCTAATTTCTTTTAAATATAATGCTTTTTTTGAACTGTTTTAAAGAGGTTGAATAAAAAATCAATATCGTAAAATATACATAACAAAATTAAAAAAAAAATAACACTACCTTATTTTATGAGTCCACTTCAAAATGGTACTTTTGGTTTTTCAAATTATTTAAATAGTTGAAAAAATCCTTACATGAACACGTGTTTGCAAAATGCAATTGAAATATTACTTTGCCAACTTCGAAAAATAATAAAAAATATATTTTTGCATATTTTTTTTTAATATGAAAATCTTATCTCTCTCTGTGTAGATCATGCTCATTTATATATATTTTTTTAAAATTACACATTTTAGACTATGTTATGCTACGTGAACACCTCACATACCTCTTAAGATGTGTGAAAAACATCAAGGATAAACATTTCATTTAATGGAAAATTGATATATTATATGACACTAAATATTTTTGTAAAAAATATTATTAGGACAACAACATAATTCTCCACAATTTGTCTTTCTACTCTGAATCAAAATTTGCAGTGCTTATATGAATTTTGAGGGCTTAAATTCGATAAAAGAGGAAAAAAATGAATTTTCATCACCACATTTGGCCCAAAAGTGTAACCCATCTTCATGCTTTCACCCTTTAGTATATAGAGATATCTTTGTTGAGGTGGCCTATTCACTAGTGGGTATACCTTAGTGGTGCCCAATTAGATGTGAAGTTGAAGGAAATTTCACTAGAGATAACATGTGAATATGGGGAGAGCACTAGAAGATCCACTTCCACAATTGGAATATCCCATTGGTATGAATTTGTTTTATGGCCAATTAGTGATAATAAAAACATATAATTGCCACAAATTCCCAAGGCCTAATTCATTTCATGGGCCTGTAAAAAAAATATGTTCTAGTAAGATGAAGATGAATACCTCCTCATTGAATGATTACGAGATGAAAGATGCTTTAAAAATGAATCTTTCTAAAATACCCAATGGCTTATGAACTAATGGGTGGAACTTTATTATATCCAAGAATGTGAATGGAAAAAAGGAATTTGTACTCAATTTATTGGAATCAAAGACAGTTATAAATAAGAGTGAAAAAACAAAGAAAAGCAACATGCTTAACATGATATTCATTGGCATTGAGGTTTGTCAAAGTGGATGGTATAAATACTTTTGTATACTAAGAGCCACTTTCTAAGTTATTAGAGGAAATTGATACAAGGGTAGTAAATGGAAATTATAGTAATAGTAGTTATCCTTTGAACGACGAAGAATGGAAATTCAATTCTAGCTCCTTTGCAAACCTGTTTAGTGCTTCAACATGGTACAAGGATGTCTCTTAGATTATTGGCTACAAATTATACACAAAATAATGGTTCTTCAAAAGTATAAGGAGAACCTTGCAAAACTTAAACCTACTCAAGTGTTGTAGTTCAATTTAAGCAATATATGAAGAAGACGTTTTATATATGTTGGAATTACAAAGAACACATTCTTTAAAGTGTGATTAGCGATATGAAATTTTCCAAAAACATAGAGGTACAACTAACTCAACAATGGTAAAATATTGACATTGATTTCAATTTGCGTAATGATTACATTATGGGTTGTTTCTTTACCTATTGTTCCCTTATATTGGAATAAAAGACGAACCCTAGCAAATCCATGAGCATTGTGCATAACAATATGGACAAGATGAAGACTTCCATAGCAAGCTTAGGAAGGAAGGAAAAGCCAATTAGTACTTACAATAATCTCCTATTTCATCTAACCAGGATTATTACACGAGGGAATTAGACCATGGGTTTTAGTCACTTTGGCCTCCCTTTTCTAAATACAAGTTCAAAATTCACTATATCCTCCTTACCTTTATACTTGAGAATGTCGGAGGACCTAGTGATTGATGAATTTGGTATTTTTTCTAGAAGAAAGGGTCTTCAATATATCAATTGCATGATAGATTTTTACAAAATGAATCCTATAAAATGTCTCAAGAATATAAGATAGAATCCATGCAATCTTTATTAATACCAAAAGCTTCCATGAATAAACTCCCACTAGTTTTAATCTTTCAACTCAACAATTGTGGAGGTGACAAGAACCATTAATACCTCTTTTCTTATGGATCCATTTTTTTTCACAGGTACAATGCTATATATTCCACATGAGGAATGTACTTATATTGTTAATATTGTCAACATATGTCATGTCACTTGTGGGAATTGAACCTGGGTGAGGAGGATTCCATTCCTTCCTCCCAACCACCCAAGATAAACCCATTTGACAATTTTTCTTATGCATCCATACTTATAGCAAAGAATAATTTCACAATCATATATGTAATATTCCTCTCATTTATCATCTCAGTTATAAAATATGTATCATATTATCATTGTCAGATATAATGGACAACTATAAAATGGTTCAAGATGAAACCAACATTACTGCATACTTGATTAAGGGTGTTCATAACTTTAATGACTTTGTGGGAAAACACTTATTGGATGGAAGTCAAAATATCGTGGGCATCAAGTCGCCTTGATACTTCAAATTCAATATATTTTATGGTGCATCTATCATGTAATATGAGGAAACTATTAGGGATAAGAAGTGGTTGCATTGCATGTGTGTGTGTGTGTGTGTATGTGTGTCAATTGAATTTATCTCATGTATTTGGGAAGAATGATTGTTATCCACTCCACCAAGATTTAATTCCTATAGGTGACATGTTGAGCTCATATTGAGTATAATGTTGTAATGGCTTTGAGCGTTGTTGTTGTATGGCCTTTATCCTTGAAAAATATGTTATTGTTTCCTACAAGATTGAGGGTGAGGAGCTTGGTTACATAGAATATGTGGGGTTAATGACATGCTATAGTTGCTTGGTGGGGGAACCTACATTGTTACCATTCAAAACACTAAAAGAGATGAAAGACTTGAAGAAAGGAACACATTCATATATTACTCATTTCAGTGCAAAAATAGAAGATGGAGGGGGAAGAATATTGACTTCCAAAGATAACATATTGGGAAAATGTTTTGAAGACTCTATATGTGCCCTTAGTTTTTGTTTTGTTTTGTTTTTTGTTTTTGTTTTTGTTTTTTTTTTTTTGAACACTTCAAGAGAGGAGCTAGTCCTGTTACATAAGTTGGAAGGAGCGAAGCAGAATGGATCCAAAATGGGCACACAGACCCTTCATCCATTTCATTAGACTTGTAATTTAAGATTTGGAAGATATAACGACTATATTTCCGTATAAAATATCCTAAAAGAAAGAAGTATTTACGGAACATAAGGAGTTTTACATATGTTGATTTACTAAATCATCGGGCGGGAGCTCTTTTTTCCCACTGATCTTTGTAGAGGCCTCTCCTTACATACTTTGAGTCATTGTTTTTATGTGGTTGATAGCTTCTTCCAGGGGATTGCACTTTTCTTTAAGGCTTTCTATTTCCGCCCTCTGTTTCTCCAGCTTTTTCCTCTTAGATTTGTTGTCTGCCTGAACTTCTTCCTTGAGATCATTGAAATGCTTGACAAATCGGGCAATCATGAAACAATGAGCTTTACAAAGAGTGTAGCTGTTATTGGTTATAACATGATCGAGGGGATTTTCGGACATAGTTGACAAGCCTTGGGGAGTCTTGGGGATCTTGAGGCAGAGGTTGAAAGAGGAGATACAGGGGTGAAATGAAGGGATGACAGAGGGTAAGAAGGAAGAAGATTGGCGGATCCAGTGGATGGAAAATGTGCTGATCAGAAAGGGGCTCGAGGGTCCACAGAGAGACGACGAGAAGCAGGGAGGAGCCGAGGCAGGAGAGGAACAACTTCTTCCGAAGAGGGAAGAAAAGGTGACCGGGGGGAGGAAACAAGAATGCTGAGAGACAGAGTTCTGAGGAGCGGAGTCCGACGAGGATGGGAGAATCTGTTTCAAATAGACAAAGAGACTGTTAGAGATAAAGAAAATACACACTCGAAAAACACGATCATTACCACGCCAGGCAGAGCTTGAAAAACCACTTCGGCTGAGGAGCACTGGGAACTTTCTAGACTGACTGATATTCAAGTTGCTGACCACCTGAGATGATCTGAAGGGAGCGCAACTGAAGCACGAGCCTTTTCTTATATGGTAGAGAGAGACTGAAGCACTGGGTTGGATGAATAGAGGCGTTTCATGTTGAATATAAACAAACTCAAGGAGCGAGGCCTCAATATGCGAATCAGGCAACTCAAATATTTTCCTGTCCCAAATTTCATTTCGAGAATTTCTTGTGCAACCAATGTGGATTATGAGATGACTGATGCCTAACTTCTGTTTATTTTTGTCACGAGACCTATCCCAATCCATAATTCAGTACCGATTTCCCATAGCCCTGCAGATTTCATTGACAGTGCTTTTGATATGATGAAGTACATTGTCAGAGGGGGAGGAGTCATTTGTCCGGTTGCTAGAATTGAGAGGGAAGGCGGAAGTATTGTTGATATGACTGATGAAGTCTTGATTCACGGGCTCAACTGAGGAGAGAGTCGACTTATGGGATTGGTTTATCATAGATTTGGTCATTCTCACGAACCTGTCCTATGGGTCTGTTGACAGCACTATTGGCTAGTGAATCCGCCTTAGTGTTGTTATTTCTCATAACGTGCTTGTAGTGGATGTCCCCCAGCTGATTTAAATTATCCTTGATCCTATGCTTGATGCTGTTGAGAGCCTGTTTCTTAAATTCTCCCCCTGAAGCCATAACAACAATCACAATTGCCGAGTCACCGATTATGATTGGGTTTTTGACTTGCAGTTTTTTCATAATGCAGATACCAAGAAGAAGGTTGTAGGCCCCCGCCATATTGTTCATCATGTTTCCCAATCCCCATTCATATGTGGTGATAACTTGCCCGTTATGGTCTTTGATTATTCCCCCTGCCACTGCTTGCCCCGGGTTATTTTTGGATGCACCATCAAACTGGAGTGAAATTTTCTTTTGCTCTTGAATCCATTGTTCTATGTCTTCTTTAGATCCCCTGAGTTTCCAATTATTCCCCCCCTTGCCTGCGTTTGTTGGAGGTTGCATATTCTTGACATAGTTTAACTGGAATTTATTATACCACTCTTCTCTTCCTTCTACCAACTGGAGTGATCAGATTGTGAAATTGAGTTGGCACTTATCATTTTAGAAACTAGGTCCATAGTTTTGGCCAGGGTGCGAGCTGAGTTTGGTTTTTGGTTTTTAAAGATGCAGTTGTTCTTGGTGAGCCATATTTGCCAACTAAGAGCTGAAGGGATACATTTCCATAAGCGAGTGATGGTGGTCTTGCCTTTTCTTATGTGGGGGTTGCTTTTCTCCCAGTTTCTGTTGAGGGTTGAGAGCTGGTTGAAGGTTTCTCTAGGTCTCAAAGGACTGACAATTTGCTTCCAGCAGTTTTGTGCATAAGGGCAATCTGTGAAAAGGTGTTGACTGCTCTCCTCCTCTGCGCAGCAGAGGCAATAAATTGAGGGACCATGAATCCCTCTTTTTTTGAGATTTTCGACAGTGAGAATCTTCCCTTTAAGGAGGGTCCAAGCAAAAAATTTAATCTTTGGAAGGCATTCGGTGTTCCACAGAGCTAACCGAAGATTCTAGTTATCTAGATTGGGGCTGGATTAAAGGAGTTTATACCCATCTTTTACAGTGAACTGACCTCCGCTGGGATCCCAAATGAAGCTACCACGAGCATCTTTATTTAGAGGAGCTGATACCGTCAGAGAAATCTTGAGGTCTACCCATTGATTCCTGAGATGATTTGAGAGGGGGAGATCCCTCCAAGCAAACCAACTGTTGTGATCCCAAATTGTGATGTCAAACAAAGAATGCAAATTTTTGGCCTCCATCCAAACTTTCAAAGGACTGAACTGCTGAAGGAGGTTTCTTGGTTCCAATCCCATAATTCTATCCGTCTATTTATTTATTTCTTTGCCATTTCCAGGCAACTTAGAGATATGATTTTTAATTTGGGGGAGGAATTTTTTGATAAGTTTCCAAACTAGAGTGCATGGTCTTTCCACTATTACATCAGTGAGGACATTGGAGTGCAACCCATTGAGGTATTTTCTTTTGAGAGCCTCAACCCACCAAGTACCTTTTCCCATTAGCATTCTCCACACCAGTTTGAAGCCCATCGCTTTGTTGGTGAGTCTTGGGATTTTGATTGTTATGCCCCCTTTTTCCAAGGGGAGGGTAACTTGATCCCATCTGACTAAACTGATTTTTTTTTAATCTTGCTTCCCTCCCTGCCAGAGGAAGCTTCTCATGATTAACTCCAAATGCTTGTGAGTGCTCGCAGGGGCCAGAGTGACAACATATTGATATATGGGGAGAGCTGAAAGGAGAGCCTTTATAAGGGTGGTCCTGCCCGCCAGATTTAGCCACGACAGCCCCCAACTGTGGAGAAGCCCTCTCATATTTTCTATCTGCTTGTTCCAAATCTCAGACTTGACAACTTCTTTTGCCAAGGGAAGACTAATATATGTAAAGTGGCTCCAGTTTCTTTGAGCTGGGATGTCCACGACCAGAGAGATTCTTTGCACGATTTGGAGAGAGACATTCCAAGTGTAGATTTTTCACTTATTTTTGTTTAGAAATCCCCCTGAGACTGCCAGGAAGGTGTCCAAGGTTCTCTTAAATCTTCTTGCAATTAAGCTTGAGGCTCCCCCAATTAAAAGGGTGTCATCGACAAAGAATATGTGCCCTTAGTTAATCAAGAAACGCTAGGAGGTTATTTTTGGGAAAAAAAGAAAGACAAGAATCATACACCAATAGTGATACTCAACATTGTCTTTATCTCATGGATAATTAACTAAGTCAAAGGGTCCCTACTATTAATGAAATATATGTGGGTCCTTATAACAAAAATTATATAAGAATTTGGTGCAATGAAAGATGTGAAGAAAGATCATATGTTCATTATATGACCAAGTGATACTAAACCAATATGGTGAGGAAACACATTAGGTTATGGCTACAAAGATATATATGATATTGAGAGGTATCAAGTTCTAGTTCAACGATAGAAACCCAATAGAAGATATGTGGGTTGGGGTTAGAAAACTAAAGATGCAAACATTGTGAAGAGATAAATATGACATCATTGAAGTGGATAAAATCATATGGGGATGGAAACTATGAGAAAATGCAAAGGAATATATTGTTAATAACAAATTACAAATATATGTGATGATGAATGATAATTTCCTTTTAGTGTTCGAAGAAATGTAATAAAATTGGCACATTTGACCTGAGACATAGGTTTTTACTAAAAAATTATTGATAAGATGATGAAAATGCCTTGATATATTATGCTATTAGGAATTTTTTTTTTTAATATGGTATAAATATCAATGGAAAATAACATGTTAAAATGGATTCATTTAACTTGTTTAGGCTACCCATTTATACTATCACTTTGTTGAGCTGAAAATGATTTCATGACAAATTGCATTTGAAATCAAGCCTTGGTTTTATAGGATTTCAAAGATATGTTGTTCACACTTAGCTAAAAACCCTTATCCTTTTTGAACCATTTTAATATGTGAAAGCCTTACCTTATTTTCCTTGTTTAAACCTTTATTCTTCCTCGATTCCTAAATTGAGCTTGATTTCTAAATCACACCCTCTTTTAACTCAATCAAAATTTCTATTTTCGGTAATTTTTAAATCGAGGCTAAGTTCCCAATTAATCCCTTGCCAACTTGTTTGAACTTCTCCTTGCCTCGATCCCCAAATCGAGCCCAAATTTCAAATCAAGCCCTTACCATCCTATTCAAGTTTTTCCCATGCCTTTATTTCTAAGTCGAATGTGATCTCTTGATTAAACCCTTGTTTACCTTGCTTCCTGCCTGATTCGAAATTAGAGTTAATTACCAAATAAAACCCCTTGAGTGTACCTTAGGAGAGACATGGGACAACACTTTATAAGAAACATGCATCATGTTACCGTAATTTTGGAAAATTATAATCACACTATTGAAAACTAATAATGACATTGTTATAAACTAATACTCATACTATTAGAAATGGATACTCATGCTTTTGAAAATCAAATATCACACTTTTGAAAACCAATAATCATACTTTTGGAACATGATTTGAGTTTATATTCTCATTAGGGAGTCTAGGTTTAATGTTATGTGCATAATAACAATAACCATTATTTGGCATCCCTATGCCACCTTATTACACATAATGTTTTCATAGGAGTAAAAAGAAACTCTTCCCCTAGAGAAGATGAGGAACAATTGGAGGTTGAATTAGTTATTTTAGTTTGAGCTAGGGTGATGTCGACTTCAAACTTATGGATCCATGCAATACCTCTCAAAAGTGTTCTAGGCATTATTGAACAAGTTGTGTATAATCCTAGGAGTTTACCTTCCATAACATCCCACATTTTTTTTAGTAGGATTTGATAACTATGTGGGGATTCCATGGGATGAAGTATTCCCTCATGTTGATCCCATTACACCTATTAAAAGAGGTAAAACAAGACATCTTCCATTGAGATTTATTTCAAGGCTAGCAAAACATAAGTGATTAGGATTTCCATTCGAGAAAGAAATATCATGAGTTAAAGGTTTAGGTCAAAACCAGGGAAGGATCATTGGACAATAATGAAGTGGGTTTTCATAGTATTTACGTGGCACCGATGATTATGGTTTGTGCTACCAAGGAAGACCAAGATTGGATAGGGTGTTAGACATATGTGGCTTTGTTGATGTGGATTGGGTTAGAGATCTGGATTAGAGAAAATCTATAAGTGGGTATGTGTTTAACCTATTTGGAGGAGTCGGTTGGTTGAGAAAGAGACAATATGTAGTGGCACTTTCAACTATGAAGGTTGAATACATGGTAGCGACTCATGCAAGAAAGGAAGCAAATTAGTTACAGAGATTGTGTTCAGGTATGAGGTTGGTACAACGAGCTATAAGGATAGGTTGTGAAAACTAAAGTGCAATTTTCTTAGCAAAGAACCTTATATATCATTCAAAGACAAAGCATATTGATGTTCAATATCACTTTGTGAGGGATATGGTTGAAGACAAAAAGGTGTTGCTGGTAAAGGTGGACACTTTGAAGAATGTTGTATATGCACTAACAAAAGTCTGTGAGCACTGAGAAGTTTTCTTGGTGTAGAGAAACAATGGGCATTGCAGCCTTGCCCAATGACTATGCACTCCTACAATATCGTGTGTGGAAAGAAAATAACAAGTGGGAGAATGTTGGATACATGTTATATTATTTTCACGACTAGCTCCAAGCATTGTTACATTTAATTGGGTGTAGTAGGGCGGTTGCAGTGGGGAAAGGGGTTTGAAGAGGGGTGGTAGCTCCACTACACAAGGTCCGAGGCAACAACCCAAAATTTATTTTCTCTAGTTAGACTCAATAATGGTTGGGTGGACCCAAGGATGGGGGACAGACCTAAGCATGATGGGTGGACCTATCCATGATTTTAGGCATGATGGTTTTTCCCATGGTATTTTATAGATCTGATCAAAGGAACTATGATTATGTTCTAATTTAGGGTTAATGGATTGAGGTCTATGAATGCTTCGACATGTATATAACGTATTGTACCATTGAAAGGAATATAATGAAAATTTAATCTAGTTTTCTTGGTTTTGGGTTTCAAGATAAAATCTCTGTGTATATTTTTTTATGCTCTCGCCATTGTATATTCTTTCTATTTGAAGAATTCGTTTGCAAATAATTTTTATACAGGGTTAAAATCTACATAATCAATCTACAATTTCAAACATCTTTCTCATATTATTGAAAATATAGTTTTGAACTTCTTGCAATTAGAACTAACTTAAGTCTTTCAAGTATTGAGAGAGACTAAATCAAGGTGTAAACATTTCCTCAAGTTTTTGGATTCTAAAAAAAGTTTTACACTTTAAGGGAAGTGATCCCTCTGGAGGCTTGATATATATGGGGTTAAGATGGGTCTCAACTCGTTATAATATACTTAGGGTATGACTCAAAGGTCAAAACCCTTTCCATATTGCACTATATAATTGAGTTATCTCTAATTAATAATAATAAACTAATATTATTATAATTTTAAGGTCATGACCAATCTAGGGACCAAATTACTGTATGAAACTCCCTTTTTTATGGGGCAAGGGACCTCCCACTTCGCATAATGATTTCAATATTAAAGTCTATGAAGATGTACATATCGCACGCCCTCTAGATTTGAACTTCTAAGCTCTCACGAGGAAACATATGTATTCTTATGAAATATTAAATTGATTGATATATCTACATATGAGCACTTGCATAAAACCTCAAAGTAGCTAGAATCATTGAGAATCATAATTCATTTGTTGTTCTTAAAGATGCCTTCACACCCTACTAACCTTGGGTTTCATCTTAAGCCTTTGCTAGAGTTGAGTTTTTAAGTAATTATCATTTTATGTATCTCTATTTAGAAATGTGTATAGATGTTGTCCCTTCACCATTTTTTATAATAAAATGATATATATTTTAAATTTTATTTGTTTATAATAACTATTTTATTTGTGATTATTTTTTAATATATTATCATCTTTTTAATTTATTCATGTGTGTGAGTTAAAGGAGAATAACTTGAGTGGTCGCTTATGAATTTAATTCCCACCACTTGGGTTTTATTTTTATGAGATATGTTAACTTAATTTGGGCATGTTGAAAATGATCTTATCCTAAACAATATTCCAAAATTACCAATTCACAAATTACCATTAATATAATGATTTTGTTAATTCTCTCGGATTACATATAACTTAAAATTTTAATTAAAATCTTATATTTTAAAATAATATGAACAAACAAAAAATTTAATACTTCATGAAAAGCTTAAAGTAATATGAGAATTTGACCCAATAACAGTGCTTACCATATACATGAGTAGGTTAAGAGAAGGTCATGAATAAATTAATATTCATTTATGTATCATTTTGTATTACATATGGTAGAGAGGGCTTATTGGACCTTACTATTTAAAATATGTGGTTGATGCAATGTTTATGGTTTTTTTCTTTTTTCTTATGTTTTTGTAGATGGGTAAACTATTTTTTGTGCTTCGCTCATACGCCCGTAGGAAGATAAAAACAATAAAAAAGCAAGTTCCATCACCAATTCCAACCTTTAAAATTTTGGTATTTTAGAATCAATTTGCAAAAAGAGTATAGGAAGATACAAACAATTAAAAAGCAAATTCCATCACCAACTCCAACCTTTAAAATTTTGATATTTTAAGATCGATTTGCAAAAAGTCTCAACCATATTAAAATTAGAATTCAAAGCTCCATAATTCAAAGCTCCCCACTACAGGGCATTACCTTTGGCACAGATACAAAACATTGCTCGCCTCTTTGGCCTTCAAATTGATTGATACCGCAGGCAAAGTCCCTGGCCACGAACACAGGTCAAACGTCCAACTAAAATCCAGTAAGAAGTGTTATTGGTTCGACAACCCCAATCCTTGGCATAGGTGAGGCCCTGGTGAGTGTAAAACTGATGTGCTTAGGCCTCATGCTCTAATTATTGTCGGCTCTCCAATTACGTGACCTGCAGGCCCAAACCTTTGGCGCCCAACAATGAAACATAACCCATTCTAATCGTTATACGAGGCAAAAGTTATAATGTGGGTCCGAAGGAATAGATGGATGATAGAGAAATCACGCCAAAATTGACAGCCCTAGGCCCATCGAGTATTCAAAATATCTGCACTCATTCCGCCTTTCCGGATCCTGATGGATTTTCTCGCGTCGATTAGATAGTGTTTTTTTTTGTTTCAGAGGAGAAAAACACTACTTTGCATTTAAAAAAATTAGTACATATAACTTGGATCATTTTTTTTTGTCTTTCCTTCTTTAGAAAATTACATACAGTTTTCTCATGTGAAAACAAACTTTCATACAGTTTTCTCATGTGAAAACATACTTTCAGATAAACTTTTCACATACTTTCATACAGTTTTCTCATGTGAAAACATACTTTCAGATAAACTATATCCTATGAGATTGTATTTTTTTGTTGCACAAAAATTCAAAAGTCTATTGCTGCCTATCTACTCGAAGAGAAATTCTATTACATTAGTGCATCCTTCTTTATGAAGTAATCAAAATGAGACCTTGTCCTTATGAGTAGTTGACGCTGCCATTGTTGGTCACGACACCTTGTTTAAAAACTGAAAAGTAAAACTTACCTGTTTCCCATCAGCAAACCAATTTTGCTTTCTATATATGTGGTCAAAGTTTATCGGTTGGAAATTTTTATCATGATTTTGATGCGCTTCATCCAGTGAATAAGAATGGGTAGTCTAAACTCGTTGCGCCCCTTAACTTACTCAATAATGCCTTTGGGATCCCCAAAGATCTGAATCTCTTCAATTCCGAGCCATTTGGTAGCAATCAACACTCCCCACAAGGCTATTATTTATGTTCTGTTGTTTGTGCCCTCCCCTCTTTCCCATAAAAAAATGGTAGAAGTTATATAATGTTTTATATATAATCGCTCACAACCACATTTTCTCCTGGTGTTTGCTCCATCAAAAAAACCAAGAAGATATGTTTGCCATACATCCCTCACTTTTGGAATCCTGTACACTTTACATCCCTTCGTCAACCCTATCTCATTGTAGGAGGCCACCATCTTGTTAATGTCCTCATGGAGCTCCAAGGTTTTCTGGTCAAATAAGATTGCATTTCCTCTCCGTCATATAGTCCAAAATAGTATTCAGCATAGGGTGAAGCCTATATGGCCATGGGTTTTAGATAAAATTGGGGATGTGAGACTGATGAAAAATATGAGTTGTAGCATTAAGTTAAGAGCTTATGGAAGTAATTGACAGAGACAACTAAATTTTAATTGCAATGATGTTTTTGAAGTATGCATTTTCATTGAATGAGGTCTATTTTCAAACAAGAAACAATTTTTGATACTTAAGTATCAGTCCAATTGTATTAACCATTAAAGTTACCTTGCATATTCCCTTATTGTAAAAATATTCCCTTATAGTATATGTTGATTTGGGCAATAACCTTACCAAATCATCACTGGTTATCTTAATCTTAGATCTATAATTGCTTATAAAACCTTTCATCCTTTTGTGAAAGGACATTAAAAGTTTAGGCATAAATGTTGAAATTGAATTTTTATTGAGGTTCTTAGGTTAGGAAAAATAAAAATGATGAAGGGACTAAAAGGAATTACAAATTAGCATGGAGGTACAACTAATGAGTGATAATTAGTGGTTTTGTTTTTTAGTAGCTAGTTAGTAACTGGTATGGTTCTGTGTAACTATATTGATTTTGTTTTCCATAGTTTATGGAAAATGCATTTGTAAACATAGGTTGCATCTAAATGGATCTTGTTATAATCCTAAAACCCAAGTTCATAAATTATATGAACATAATTTATGACTTTTAGAGATTCATTTAGGAAATACATTTAGTTTTTGTGAACTTATCGTTTATAATTTGAATTGGAAAATGTGATGCTTGGAGGAATGTGAACACACACACACAGAGACATACAAAATTTCTTTCAAGCTATATATGACTTTAGGTTCAAAGAGCATGCATGATAAACTTGTTATCCTCTTGTCACTATTTGGTAGTTGTATATTTGAGAACCACTTGAAAATATTCCCTTTTCTCTGGTTTTACTTTGTAGTGTATTTTATGACATTTTTTATAATGACTGAAGGTTGATATTGTCTACATGTTGGCTAAATTGGAAGTAGAGGAAGATATCATTTCACATTGATTAAGGTTGAAAATTTTCCTTCCTAGTGAGGACTTGTAATAACACAACTTAAAATATCATTTTAGATAATAAAAAAAAAGTACCATGTTACTAGTTAAATGTCAAGTAATGTAATGGAAAAATATAGATCCATCATTGCCCATGGCATGTAGAATGAGAGCTTGGATTTCAACAATTTACTAGTTATGGCAGTGGATGGTAACTAATCCACTATTATGTGAGAGACAAGATACAACTACACAGATATATCAAATTCAAAATAGATACACATTGAAATGGAAGAAAACACATACTTTTAAGTTTTTAACTAATAGGTCTTTCATTGAATTTTCAACATTTACTAATCAGATATATCTAAGCATATATCGATTGTAGATTCTGGAATATTTTGACAATTGAATGGGCATGAACAAAGTCAAATGATTGTCTTCACTCATGCTCATTTAATTTCCAAAATATTATGAAATTTTCAATGGACAGAAGGATGGCTACCAAACACAAGCAATCCAAAAGAAATAGAACTTTCCATTACACTTTTCTTTTACATTTTTAAAACTTAAAACATAAGCAAAATGCAAGAGGATTTTTTTTCATTTTTATAGGTAACTTGTACACAAGCAATCCCGAGGAGACAAATAAGTGAAATGTGTGAAAATTCCAAACTAAAATCCTATTGCAGCAACTGGAAATTATTCTCCTAATTTTTAATTAAATTTAACAATTTATTTATGGTTTCCTACATCAAATACTGAATAACTCACACTGCAACCTACACCAATAAAACTATGGAAGAATAAACACTGGAATAAATGCTAGCACACACGTAAAAATAACACACTTATTTTTAAATAAATGTCCCCAGAAAAACCCAACTTGGGAAAACCGGTGCAACGGTGAGGGTTTTATTTATTATGCAAAAATGAAATATGAGTACATCTATGGAAGCCCAATTAAAAATCCAAACAACAAGAAAATATGAGAAAAATACTCAAAGTTCTGATTGCTTGGCTCATTTTTGAAAATATATAAGTAAACATAGTTTTGATTTGCTTAAACATCATTGAACCCCTCATAGTCCTTGATCGATTAAATTGTTGTACATTATTTAATGGTTGGAGATCTTTTTTTTATTATATGCGCACCATATAAAATTTGTCGAAGGTCCATTTGAATAAGTGCATCATAATTGTTGGAGATTTCTTTAGTATATGCACATAATATAATATTGTTTTCTCTATTAAGCATTGAACATATATTAGATTGTGCGACTCACAAAGGTTTATGGCCAAGCCTTATATAGATATTGTCATGAAGTTTTTATTGTTGGAGTTAATTAACCTTCATATATTGATGATTTTGTTGCATAATGTTTTTTACTTGCTGGAGAAGAGCTTTAATAAAGATGTTTGCAAATATCTACACAAAAATCTAAGTTTCCCATTGAATGAGCACATAGTAATATGTTTTTTGAGTTTGTGCACTAATCTTGGCCCAAAATTTTAATGACTTATAAGTGCTTGGATCATAGAGTGAATGAAAGGTTTATTGATATATTTTTTCATAACCTTGAGGAGATTATAGTTGAATGATGACATTATATGCGTAATAATTTGACTTGATGTTGTTGTATGAAAAGACAATTTGTATTGACAAAGGTTTATGTCCTACATGGTTCTGCATAAATTGTCATGAAGGTTTTGCAGAGGCTAATAGTTGATGATTCTCATTATATGTTTTTTATTGCATTGGAGATAGGTTTTCATTGACTTATTGCAGAGGTTGAGTGCACAGGGTAGAGGTTTATATTCAATATTGTGTGGTCATAGGTTCATGAGCTATATGTGTATGATGTTGTTGTTCGTCCTTTGAAATTGTATGCATGGTTTAATCCAATGTGCCAATGAATTGATGAGTGCGTTGTTGTTTCTTTTACTTTGAGATTGCATGTATGATTGAAGCCAAAGATCGAGTATGGTTATGTATTACTAGAGCTTAGGGATGGTTGCTTGTTATAGAGGTTGAGAGTTGTTAATGGAGCTTTAAGGACTGCAATTATTCATTACAGTGAACAAAGTTATGTATTGTTATGACAAAATTGACACCTTATGGTTGTAAATGTCCATGATGATGCTACTGCTTGACAAAGTAATTGGTTAATGGTGGTTTCATTGTTGATTGTTTGCAGTATGTTGATTTCTTTGAAAGGATGACTAAGTACTGACTAGTGTATCATTGCAGAAAGGTTCATGAAATCTAGTATTCTTATATATGAAAACATTTTCTCATTAGAGTTTGGCAGAGGTATTGAAGTAAAATTTTTTGATTGAGTTATATTCTAGTGATCAGTTTGAAAAGAAATTTGATTATTGATGCATAGTGTTTTATGTGGGTCTAGTTTGAAAATTAGATGAAATGTAGCCTACAGGGATTTTGTTTGAGTCAGGTGGATCCAATATGAAATATTCTGAAACGTTGTCCACAAGGGTCTAAGGGTTGGAGCCTTCAATGAGGGAACGATAGCTTCCTTTTCGTGGTGGCCAAAGCATTTGATCAGGGAGTGGTGGCTTCCTTCCAGTGGTAGATGGAGAAACAAGAGGAGGTGGTAGCCTTCAATAGGTAGGAGCCTGCACACAAACAATATTTTGTACCAGTGCAAGATGTAAATAAAGGTTTTCTTTATAATAATAAGAAGAATACAAAGACAACAATAGTGGTGGTTTTTCTAGTTGGGTTTTCCACCTAATATCTGATATCCTATTGTGTTGATGTGTTGCGTTCTTATGGTTCACATGCCTTTATGATTAAATGTTTCTCATGGTTTGTTGTTTATTCTTAGATCTACTACATAATGTGTTGTTAATTAAATGATGGTTCAATTAACATTGCAAATAAAAGTATAAACTAAGTAAAACTTGATCTGACATCAAATTTTGATTCAAACCCCTTCTTGGTATTTCTAACAATTTGTATCAAAGCCAAGTTCTTCAAGAAATAGCTTGATCGCTAGAAGGAAGATCCTGCAAAATAAGTAGCCAAGATGGAGTCTTCTCAACCAATCCACATCTATTCAATGAAAAAAATTCACATTTTAGAATATTTGAATGAGGTATTACTTGCAATATCTTAGAGTTGATGTTTGTGGAGAAGTAGAAAGTTGTAACCAATACATTGGATCCTTTCCATTTGATGATGCATGCAAGAAACAATATGAAAACAATGCCAAAGTAGCCAATGCTATTCTACGAGGTATTGTAGAATCAAAAGTAGTGAAGGTAATGCAATACAACACCGCAAAATAAATATAAGACAAATTGGTAAACAATTATGAAGGGGATACAAAGGTAAAAGGTGTCGAGTTACAATAATATAAAATTCAATATGAAACTCTTAAAATGCATGAAGTTGAAAGCGTTTCCAATTTTTTCCTCATAGTAAATGAAGTAGTAATATTATGAATGGTCTTGGTGATAAATTTGAGGAATCTACAATTGCAAATAAGATATGAAGGTCACTAACCCCCAAGTTTGATGCCAAAGTTTCAGCAATTGAATAAATGTAACACTTGAGTCAAGTATCCCTAGAAAGACTTCATGGGATTTTGACAGCCTACAAAATGAGGACAAAAGGGCACCAATAAGAAGTTAGAGAAATTACTTCAAAGCTACAAACAAAGGCAAATAAAAGAAAGAACCTAAATACTAGCTATATCTTAGATAAAGAGGAGGCAAACTTTGTCACAAAGCTACAAATGGGAACCAAAAAGTTCAAATGTAAGCTCTCATTTAAATGTTTTGTGGAAGGGTTGGACTCTATGCTTCTAAATGCCCATACAAAGATAATGTTGATAAGGAAGCGAAGGGAAAAAACACCTCCAAGAAAAGTGTCAAAAGGAATTTCTCTAAGAAGAATTTCTTTTATTCTCATGAAGATAGTGAAGATACATTAAATGATAATGTAGATGAAGACTAAAACTCTAACTTTGATTACTAAATTCTTATGGTTCTTGATGATCAATTGGCTAGTGAAATAGATAATTGCGAAACAAATGATTTAATGAATGCATTAAAAGAAATTGATAGGCTCATAAATATAAACAAAGACCTACAAATCAAAGAAAGTAGTATTGTTGAAGAAATAACCTTGCTTATAAAGACTCACCTATAAGAAGAAGTTAAAAGAAGAGAGGAAGTTTCTGTTAGTTTTTGTAGCATCAGGCAGGTGTTCTAGTATCGAGTTTGGTGAGAGAGGCTAAAAAAGAAATGGTATCCAAAACCCAGAAAGAGTTTCGAGAGAAAACACCTAAATACAACTCAATTAAATTAATTGATCGATAATTAAAAAATGCCTAAGTCTAACTTAGGGAAATCGATGAATGAAAGAGAATTAATTGAGAAAAGTGAAAATATTCTAGAAACTCACATGGATTGAGTTTGAAATGATATTAGCGATTAATGGATATCTAATCATGGTTGTTGGTTCTCCAATGTGAGATTATAAGAGCAACTCGATGGGGATGGAGAAGACACACTTGTGAGAGTGAGTTCCTTGGTAGATCGAGCTATCTAGCTACAAAGGTTGAGAAGCAAAGAAGAGTTCAAGCCAGAAGGGACACAGGGACAGAGAGGGAGAAGAGACAATAATTATGGAGGAGATTTCCATTGTTGTAGAGTCAACAACAAGAGGGTTGAGCTTTCCTCAGTGAGGCTGCACAGGTAGCTTCGGAGGAGGGTTCAGTTTAGCTGCAAAGAGGGTTGATTCAGTTGTTGGTGGAGATGAAAAACTATAGAAGGCTAAGCGAGTCATTATCATAGGCTGATTTGGGTAGAGAAACAACATCAAAGCAGTTCTAGAGGCAATACAAATTGGCCTATGCAAAGGCTAACACAAGGGTGTTTGAGCAACTAGTTTTAGAGCTGAGATCAGTTTCAGGTGAAACAAAAATTGTCTCACTATTTTTTTGTCAGATTATTTTGCTAAGGATTTTCAGTTTGGCATCCATATTTTTGTCCTCAAATTTCAATGTTGCATAATAAAATAAAACCCTCATCTGTTGCATCAGTTTTCCCACATTGGTTTTTTCCGGGGGCATTTGTCCAAAATAACAGTGTCAATTTTATAATGTGTGTGCGCTCTATTTTCTCAGTTTCCAGTTTCATTTTTTGCGGTATTTTTATGGTGAAGAAATTATATTGTGATTTATTCATTCTTTTTCCATAACAAAATAAAATGCATAATTAATCAGTTAGAAGAATAAATTCGAGTTGTTTCATTTCAAGGAATTTTCATAATTTTGATGAAATAAATTCAAGAGAAAGAGACGTATTGTGAGGAGTTGGAATCATAAATTGTGGCCCTAAGGAAAGATTCCGAGAAAACAAAGTCTCAACCAAATTGGAAGGCATATGAATCCTTAGAGAAGATTATTAATGATAAACACTCTCCTCTAATTAAGACAAGTCATGGATACAATGCTTCTTAGAATCACAACAACAAGGATTCAGATCCAATAGGCACATATCCACAAGGTTATTTTAATGCCCTAAATGGAATTAATGTTCAACTTAATAAGATCCAACAAAAGCAAGATGAGTCAAGTCACTCACAAGTGTTGGACACCTAATCCTCTATGGGTTGGTGTAGAATGTGAACAACCATGAGAGTCCAAGAGACCTTGGGATGTGGAACCCAATGGTCACACGAATGTACTATAAATGTGTATCATTGTCAAATAATAGATACAATATCATGCTTATATTTCCTATTTTGTCTCTGCCATGTGTGTGTTTAACAACAAGCAAGAAAGCAACCAAGATTAGAGACAAGACCAATCTTCTTGTATGAAATTTTGTTTAATGGTTATTGTTTTACTTGTAACATATTTGGCCATAAGGCCACCAATTGCATATTGAAGTAGAGGCAAAAACCATCCAAGGATGATGCCTGGCACCAGATGAGCTTCTTATCTTGGTCATATGATTACATCCAGTCTAAAGAAACAGTTTATTAATATTTGGAGGAAGAAGGAGTAGCAACCAAAAAATTAGGGGAAGACAATTCACATTGTAGTCTATTGTGCTTGGTGCATATTGATAAAAGGATTGTAGAAGTGAATAAGAGATGCATAAGCTCAAGGGGAGTAATGCATGGAAGATAAGGTTTATATGTGTGTTATTTCATTGGTTCAACTCTAATGATGTTTTGGATACATGACAACCAAGAATATGCTCCCATGTGCATGTTTTGATGTGAGTTAGGGATTTTAATAGAGGATTTGTGATGTAAGCATGAGTACAAATCTCTTCGAGAGAGAGTTTTCCAAGGAGTGTAGATCATAAGAAGATGACACACATCAAGGGGGAGCATCTCATATTCTTATGGTGTTTTAGTGGTTCATTGTTAGCATAATGGTCCCTTGTTAGCAGAAAAGGGAAAAGGCATTGCTTGAAGGAAATTTCTATATTCCTAATGCTATGCACTTATTTGACATTGGTTTATTGTAGGAGTTATCATAGTTTTAGGATTATGTAGATGTTTCCTATTATGTTTTGGTTTGAGATATTGATATGATTCTGCTACTTGGGATTTTGATCTCATTGTATGAGTAGAGAGTGTGTTGACCCTGATTGTGAGAGGTCAAAATCTATGATGATTTCATGAGTTGTTGATGGTGCTTCATTGAAAAATATTATATTGTTGTTGCTATTGTATAGATCAATTCTCTTACATTTATTATTTGGTGCATGATTTTTTGTTGGTGCTATAGAAGTATGCTTCTATGTGGATGAGCCTCATGATGATATAACACTTTCATTGATGAGGAGGAATTATATGTTGTTTCCATCATGTAATGATTTATAGTAGTTTGGTTTGGTAAAGATAATTCCTTTTGTTTTTTATTATATGCTACAATGGTTTATGCTATTAATGGTGAATCTAATCAAATGTTTTGTATGAAGTCTTCATAGAGAGAGTTTTCAAGGAGTGAAGGAAGATCACACATTTAGTGGGAGAATTCTCGCTTCTGGTGGACTAGCAGATTTTTGGCATGATGTTCATTGTGGAGGAGCTAGTCATCCACTTATTGGCTCATATGCACTTGTTCTATATTTTTGAATAAGGATTTGTTGTTACTATCACGTGATTGTTATCACTGAAAATATGTCCTCATAAGTTCATAGGAGATCACTATGCCTTTGGCTAAAGTTCAACCATTTTCTTTGGCCTACTTATGATAGTAACACGCCCTTTGTTCTTAGTTACAAGCTCTATAATGCGGGTCACTTACTTTGCAGACCGCGTTACCCTGAACTATAACACATTCTTTGTTTCAAATGTTGCAGAAAGCCTTCATTGATGTTGTTGATAATATTTCACATGTTATGGTATTGTACTTTCGCTACTATTGCATAGAGCACATATTATTGCTCATAGATTCCATGTATTTGCCTCATCTCATTGTGATGAGCATGCCTATAGGAGAGCACATGTGTGTGCATTTGAATAAGGAATGTATCATTATTGTTTCATCTCTTGGCACATTGGTATAAAGAGACACATTGTGTCCAACATATATTGTAGAGGTGTGTCAAATTCAACTATGTATGGGCTATTAGGTGTCAAAGTCTTGTATTATCGTTGACATAGCCCTTGTCTCATTTTTGTATTGGGTCACTTGGTGGAATGATGTAACTTGGGTCCATATATTTATGAGTCATTGGTTGGTAACAGGTGTGCTTATAAAACATTCATATATCAGTCATATGTGCGATGTACTTGCTCCAAGGAGCCTTATATTTGTATTGCACACCATTGTACACCATTACTCAAATGTTGGTTAGTGTCTTACACTTGGAAAGGAGGCTTATTGCAGAGAAATGGAAGTGTTGGTGCAACATTAAAGAGGGTATTATTGCAACCCCATTATATGCTTAGGGGGAGCATGGTCAGCATGAGAGATTGTATGGTGTTGAGCATTTTAGGGGGAGCATGCTAATGTTGGCACTGTAAGCCCGACATCGCTATAGGATTCCCTTTGCCATTGATGTCAAAGGGAGAGAGAAGGACCTAATGACTTGGTGTTTTGCAGGAGGTTGACATCAATGCCAAAGGCGAATATTGTTGGCATTATGGCTAGTTTATTGGCCTTGATGTCAACCTGGATTGTGATATTATCACACACTTGGTGATCAGTAACAGAGCTACATGAGGATGCAAAGGTGTGTGAAAAAATACAAAGGAGTTGCAGGAGGTTGAAAAGGCTCTAGAGATATTTGGTGAAGTGATATAGTAGTATGGAAAAATTTCAGGAAAAGGATCTAAGATTTTATTCAAGTTTCACTATCTTCATTGGGGACCTAATGTGCATAGTGTGACAATTATGCATTTTCACTGGGAGCACATGTTGTCCATGTGATGATCTTCTCTAGGAGTCTGTGTTGTCCAAGTGACGATTCCTATAGGTGGAGAAATTAAAAAATCA
Organism: Pinus taeda; assembly: GCA_000404065.3. Taxonomy (NCBI): domain Eukaryota; kingdom Viridiplantae; phylum Streptophyta; class Pinopsida; order Pinales; family Pinaceae; genus Pinus; species Pinus taeda. Next base: position 91,482 of record APFE031411295.1, read on the forward strand.
TGGGAAAATCCATTGAATTAACCGAGGAATTTGTGTTTGCAAGGATGTCTAATGTTCATTTGATTATGTTAACATTACCATCAACAAATCCATGGTTTTCCCAAAGTAATTGAAAGTTGGAGAGCCCATAAATCTACAAGGAAAATTAGACAGTGGAGAATAAGTGATTTGAATCTAGCTTCTGAAGAATCAATTTGTTCTTATTTTTCTCTCATTTGGCACAAGACCAAAGGATGAGGTGCTGACAATCTACAATTATGGCATGAGTGATTTGCATAAGTCCTGAGGGATATGATCCTAGCCAAAGGGCATGTGTGACTTATTATGATCTATTCCAACATAAGGAGGAGGCCCAAATATAATTATTATTGATCTATCTGAAGGGAATATTGCTCAAAATTCTGATTGCTTAGCTCATTTTTGAAATGTTGTGAGTAAACATAGTTATGATTTTCTTAAACATCATTGAACCCCTCATAGTCCTTTTATTCCTACTCTTCAAAATCTATGTAAAATAATTTCTTCTCAGTACACTGATCACCTTTAGTATATTTGCTATCACAACTGTAACAAAGCTCTTTTTCTCTTTTTTCTTCCAATTGTTGTGGTGTAAACCTTGTAGGTTGTGGAAGGCTAGGAGAAAAAACACTTCCATATTTATAGTTGTGAGTGGTAGGATTCCTTGTTTCCATAATTTCTCTTTAATTTTTCTTGCCAACCTGAATTCCTTCTCCAATGAATCAGGTTCCCAAAGATGAACCTCATGTTGAATGTTATCCTTTAATGTCCCTATGAAGAAATCAATCCTTTGCTTCTCTGGAATATCATTTACCCTTATATTCAATTTTTTGAAGTCCTCAGTGTGATCTGCCATTGAACCCTTTTGTTTAAGATTTATCAATTGGCTAAAGAATGGGTTGTTTTTTGTATCCTCGTAATGTGTTATCATTTCCTTCGTGAAAATTTACTAGGTGACAAGTGGTTTACGAGAACAAAGCCCTTTATACCATACAAACTGATTTGGTTCTAAATATAAAGATGCAACATGTACTTTTTGTAATAGTTTTACATCATGTAGACCAAAATATTGCTCCATCTGTAGTATCCAATTTACCAGATCCTTGCCATCAAACTTCCACATATCGCTTTTTCTTGATTTTAGGAGCTCGATCTTGAATCTATTGTATCTATGCAATTTCTGATCTCCAAGGTCTAAAATTACAAAATGTAATAGCCCTATGTGTCCTCTTTCCAATGCCACCAGTCTGATCGAAAGTGGATTCTCCAAGAAAGCATTACGCCCAATCTCCCAAGATGATCTGATTATATAATTTTTTAGTAGAGCGAACTTGTACAAAGTGCCATGTGTCACTCTTTCGACCTTTAGACTTGAAAATAATACACAGAAACATACAATAAGTCCTCTTTCTCTAAGTTCTTACAAAATTTCAATATGATGCTTAGATAGAAAGTTATGACAATTCTCCCAAGGTCTCACGCTTGGGATGTAATTCGGGATCCTGCAAAAAACCCTAAATGTCTTCGACCGTATCTCCGAAAATATAGTGAAAGAAGATATAAAATTTGGACTTGAGGTTCACTGAACTTGCAGCTCAAATGGGTTTTAATTTTAGCTTTTGAAACATTGCAAAAAAATAGTTATAGCAAAAATTCCATGATGAACTGTTTAGAGCAGCGAAACCCTAGAATCCAAAAGTCTCATACCAAATGTTATGAAACCTGCTTACAAAAAGATAGAAAAGATAGATCAATGACTTCAAAATCAACCTATTTGAGGGGGAAACCTCCTTTACATTACACAAATGAACAATTCTTGGATGATACAAATGACAAGACCTCCTTTCTATATATAAGAGTCTAAGGGGTCATAATATAATGAGAGTCGACATAACAATAATAATGTAAAGGCACAATAATAACAATATGGGGACTACATGGGCATAATAATATAATAAGGGGGTTGCACTAATAACAATAAGGGGTTACACTAGTAGTATAGGGACCTAACACAAGTGCATCATAATTGTTGGAACTTTCTTTAGTATATGCACACTATATAACAATGTTTTCTCTGATGAGTGTTTAGCATATCTTAGACTATGAAATTGGCAAAGGTTTATGGTAGAGTCTTCTACAGAGATTGTCATGAAGTTTTTTTTTGTAGGATTCAATTGACCTTCATATATTGATCATCTTGTTGCTTAATGTTTTTGATTTGTTGGAGAAGAGTTTTTATGAAGATGTTTGCAGGGATCTACACATAGATCTAAGTTTTCCACTAAATGAGCACCATAGAATATGTTTTTTGATTTTGTGCACTAATCTTGATTCAAATTTTGCATGAATTATAAGTGATTGGATTACACAGTGAATGAAGTTTATCGATAGATTGTTGTATAGCCTTGATGAGATTATAGTTGAATGATGGCATTATATGCCTAGTAATTTGACTTGTTGTTGTTTATGAAAAGATGGTTTGCATTGAAAAAGGTTTATATCCTACATGGTTCTACAAAAAAGGTCATGAAGGTTTTACATAGACTAATAGTTGAATGATGCTCATTGTATGTTTGTTATTGCATTGGATATGGGTTTACAATGACTTATTGCTAAGGTTGAGTCCGTAGGGTAGAGATTTATATTCAGTATTGCTTGGTTAGAGGTTCATGAATCTGATGTGTATGATGTTATTGCTTATATTTTGAAATTATATGCAAGGTTGAAACCAATGTGTCAATGAATTTGATGAGTGTGATGATGTTACTTGTCCTTTGATATTGTATGCAGGATTGAAGCAAGAGATTGCGTATGATTACGTATTGCTAGAGAGCAGGGATGGTTTCTTTTTGCATAGGTTGAGAGTTTTTAGTGGAGCTTTAAGGACTATCATTAAGGTTTGATAGAGGTATTGAAGTCAAAAAATTTGACTGAGTTATATTGTAGTGAGCAGTTTGAAAATAAGATTGATTATTGAGGCATAGTGTTTTATGTGGGTCTAGTTTGAAAATTGGATGAAACGCGACATACAAGATTTGTGTTTGATTCAAGTGGATCTAATGTGAAATATTCTAAAACATGGTCCACAAGGGTTTGAGGGTTGGAGCCTTTAGTGAGGGAGTGGTAGCTTCCTTTTAGTGGTGGCTTCCTTCTAGTGGTAATTGGAGAAATAAGATGACTTGGTATCCTCCAACAGGTAAGAGCTTGCACATTAGTAAGATTTTGCGCTAATGCAAGATGTAAAAGAGGGTTTTCATTATAATAAGAAGAAGAAGATAGAGACGACAACAATAATCTTTCTTCCCAATTTAGTTTTCCACCTAATATCTGGTTCCCTATGTGTTGATGTGTTGCATTCTTATGGTTCACATGCCTTTATGATTAAATGTTGCTTGTGACTTATTGCTTATGCTTGGAACTACTGCATAATGTGTTGTTAATTAAATGATGTTTCAGTGAACATTGCGAATAGAAGTATAAACTGAGAAAAAAATAATCTAGCATGAAAAATTGATTCGCCCCCCCTCCCTCTCCCCTAGTATTTCTAACATACAAGTAATCGAGAAGAGGCACATACATATAAGTGACATGGAGGATATTTCAATTTTATAGATAACTTGTATACAAGTAATCCAAAGGAGACACATAAGTGAAATGGAGGATGAAAGCACATACTTGTAAGTCTTTAACCGAGAGGTAATTTGTTAAATTTTCAATGTATCTAGAAGAGACACATAAGTGAAATGGAATATTTTTTTAATTTTAATAGATAATATGTATACAAGAAATTAGATACAACATTCCATTACATTTTTTCTTTTTCCATTTTTATATATAACATTTATACCAGCAATCTAGATGAGATTAGTGTTGCATGTATTTCGATAATATCCTAATTATCGTGATATTATCCCCAAATCCAAGGTTGTTGATATTATCGTGGGTAATTATTGTGATAATTTTCTGAAATTAAAATTATTGAGATAATTTAATTTATCACTATAATCTTCCTATTTATCATGAGATGGCCCCAATTTATTTTCATGTTTCTTAAATTGTTGTGATAAAGACCCAATTCAATTTTTTTAGGGTCATTTTGAGTTTTTGTGCGTGTTGAGATTGAGCTTTGAGGGTAGTGTGAACATTGTGATCATTTTTCAGCCAATAAACAAAGGAAAATCCATGGTTTTATTTACCATCGGCTAAGCATTTGTTGAGGGAAGTGTACTCCAATATACCATATCCATATTTCTAGGCATGGAAAAAAATCTTCCTTCCTTTTCTTTGTCAAAATCTAGTATAGGGTATGCAATGTTCATTAGATATACCTCTTTCCCCCCCTTTTAATGGAGGATTTAACACTTACGTGGCTAGTAGTTGAAGCATTTTTGAATTTTTTTGTAGATTTGTATTCCAAGTTCCATTTTTTTTTGTCCCATAGGTTTACAAATTTAATCAGTGCTCTAGAGCCTACACATTTCAAGAATTTAAATGCAAAAGCCATTAGTTCTAATGTGCGAGTATGGTCTACCCTATGAGGGTCATAATATAATGAGGTTGAATTGTAAATTATGTGGTATGGGAATGTTTGAAATAATCAACCATTTGAAATACTACCTTGCTAGAATACTAGGCAGTGAAGTGGATATTTCCTAGCATCCACCCCAAAAATTTTCCAAATTGCAAGCCAAACCATTTTTCAAATGCATAAGAAGAGATTTCTAAAGGAAGAAGTGATGTTTGAACTCACAAATATATCTAAAAGCTTCTCAGGAGTAAGAGAAATCCAATCCTTGAGCTCACATTTTGCAATGTTTTGCCCTTCAACGTCCTCACCTTTCTTTGTGCCAAGATTTGTGCCTAGGGGGAACCTTCTGGTGAAATCAAAGGAGAAGGAGGAGGTTGAAAAAGTTGTTGCAAAATGTTTTCTATGAAGTGACATATCATTAAAAATTTCCACGGACAACCCATTCTACCATTCCATGTTTGAAACTACAACCATTTTTTGTTTTGGCTATAAGGGCCCTTCTTATAATGTCTTGAGAGGGCATCTCCTTCAAAGGAAAAATCATGATTGCACTGGAGATTATTTGAGCTAAAAGAATCATAGGAGATCACAGGATGCATTGTTATGTCAAACAATTGGACTGATAAGAAGAGATGGTCCTTTCCAAATTTATTAGTTAATTTTCCTAAGGGGATAATGTTTATCAAATATGTTGATGCATCTACATATGTTCAAGATGCATCGTTATTATGTGATTCATCAGATAACTTCATCTAGGATATAGGTTCATAGTATGTTGTCTAAGTCATTATGAACAGTGTTGCTAACTATGTTATTGTTGGAAAGTTTCTCATGGAGAAGTATTGGAACTTATATTGGATTAATTGTGCCACCCATTGCATTGATTTGATGCTAGAGGACATGGGAAAATTTTCTTGGATCAAGGAAATTATTGAGTTGGCTAGGAGTGTTACAAAATATATTTACAATCATACATTTATTCTAACACTCATGAGATAGTTCATAGGGAGAAAGGAGTTGTCCATCCTACTATCACGCATTTCATGACTAGCTTAATTTATCTTCAATTTCTCCACAATTCTATGTTGGAGTTGTAAAGGATGTTTCTCTCAGATGAGTGGAATGCTTGGGACTATAACACTAAAATGGGTGGAAAAACCATAACCCTAACTTGTGAGACATAATCGTATTTTTTAGATAAGAGTGGAGGAGTTGTGTGCTATGAGTGAACCTTCAGTGAAGGTTCTTTTCTTGGTTGATGGTGAGGATCCCATAATGGGTTACTTGTATGGGGCCATGGATGAGGCCAAGGAAGCTATCTATTACTACTATGGGACAAGGAGGGAGAGGATATCCTATATGAGAGAAGATATGGAGTGTGATTGATGCATGATGGAATGGTGCAGTGGAAGTGGGTACCCTTAATTGTCCCACTAAAATTCCTCTTGTCGGTTCCCAGTCACACCCCTTTCAAGCCCCAAATCACAAACATAGTCAAGGCTTCGCTTTGTTACGGGGTCCCAAACCCTGCACTTGTAATCCTCCCATGACTCTGATACTTTTGGATGGTCTATGTCCGAGTGTGGTGGGACAAACTAGTCCTTTTTTTCCTAATCTGACACCCCTTTACATGAAACTGGGGGTTGTCCTCTCGTCACTAGCACATGACAGACCCTATAGCAGTCATGAACCCTTGGTCTCATTGTTTATTCATACTTCATTCATGAGGCTTTATCGGTCTTGATCCCTAGGATACACACTTAACGCTCCCCATATGAGGTCTCGATCTTGATCTCTTGCTAGGACCTTCCAATATAAAAACTATTAATTGAATCAAGGGCACACCTACACATGAGGGGGGACATCAATCAAGGGGGGGAATCACTTGGACCCATGTTATTTGTTGATGGTGGAGGTTTTTCTTGCTAGATCTAACACCGATTGTCGACCGCAAGCTCCCAAATCTTACGCCCAAATCCAATGTATCACATTCCACAGAAAGGCGTTGTTTCACCTCGATGATGGGATTTTACCCATGAGAATTGACAAATGCCCAAGCATCAGTACTGACACCTTCACTAGACACAAATCCCAGATTACTTGGCTGTCTCCTCTCTCTCTCTCTCTCACCCGCGCCCTTCAAAATAACATTCGGTCAGAACTGGAAAACCTTCCTCTTTTGAGAACAATTGTTAAAATTGGGCGCTCTCACTACACGAAATACCAAAATCGTTAATTCCTTGCTCAAAAGGTTTCATGCATAATATGCCAATGATACTACATATGGGCTAATAGCATTGAATATTGGCATAGTTCCAAAATGGAAATGGCTACACAACGAATACACAATAGACATGTGATAAACCCTAATTAAATTAATTTCCAAAATAATATATTTACATGGAATTTCATAGGCTCACAACCCATGCTCTCATTCTCCCTTGAGCTCTCTTGATCTACAATACCTTGTCTCCCCTCTCTACTCTTCAAACTCCCTACTCCCTATCGCTATGCATACTACACATATATACATTGTATAGGACTAGAAATATCCTAACAAACCCAAAATTATTCAAACATATGTCCTAACACCAATGACACCACAAACTAACACTTATTATTTTTACAAAGGCTCACTTGGCCAAAAGCACCAACTCACCTAACAACCTAGCAATCCAAATTATTTTAGATTTTCTACACTTGTATTTATATCAAAATATTAATTTTATACAAATTGCAATTGAGGGAATTTCGCCCCCTTTGGAGAATTTCCAAGGGGCTTCATTGGGGGAGCAATACCATACCACATGTGTTCATATTGGGGGATATATATTGAGGAAAAATTGACATAATATATTGAGCATATAATAAAGGGTTTTTATAAGTTGTGTATAAAAAATGAAGCTCAAAGTTAATGAAAAAATATAAAGGTGTATAAAAAATGTAAATGAAAAAATGGGTGAAAGTAGGGGTTTTTTAAATTGGGAAGGTGTATTGGGTTCGTATTGGTAGGAAGTTAATAAAGTGATTTTTAGAGGTATTTTCCAATATGTAGTCAAATTAAGGGTATTTTTTAGTATTCCACGAACACACATTCTATGTCAGAGAATCATTGAGTGAAGCCCCCATGAGAATTTCATGACCCCCTTGGGTCTAGTTTAAAATGGATTGCCCAGGGTTGATGCTCTTGCATCATGGAACAACACTCCATCGTCTGATTCAGATGGTAGGGATATACCTCAACCCTGCATTCTCTTATGCATGTGGATTTAGGTTTGATGCAGAGGTTGTGGATGGATTTTACCAATGTATTCAGAGGATGGTGTTGACTTCCCCAAAACATAATGAGATTTCTAAACAATGTGAAGTATATAAGTTGAGTTTTGGGCCATTCAAGTATGATATGGCTATTGAAAGCAATATCATTGACTTCTACTAAGCACAATGAGATTTCCAAACAACTTCAAGTATATAAGTTAAGTTCTGGGACATTTGGGTATGATATGAATATTCAAGACTAGACTACTAGGATGCTAGGTAAAAGTAAAATTGTTTCAATTTTTAAACTTACAAAGTTCAATGTATTTCCTTTTTATATATTTGTTACTTAATGGAAAATTGAAATATAACTGACTATTTTTCATTTGAAATTTGAATCCTTTCCATTTATTTATTGTAGATTTTTGGCAGGGAAACTATGATAGATGAGTCTTGCAGTTACAAAAACTATTCATTTGGTGTTGATTCAAACTTGTATCTTTTAAGGGTGTCAGCAAAAATGGAGTATCTTTGAGAAGATACACTTTAAGAAGTGCAACATGTTAGAAATTTTCAAATTAAAATTAATTTTTTTAATAAGTTTGCTAGTTTATTTTATGGCATATTCCCATGAGAGATCATATTCTAATTACAAAATTCCCCTCATGCATATTAGATGTACACCACCTCAATGAAAAGGTCTATGTACAATCTTAGGTTATGGGTGAACCTAATAAACAAACTACTCGATACAAATGTCATTTCATTGGATGTACTTGACATTAAGAGTCTGTGAGGGTGGAGACCAAGAGGCCAATCATGGAGGATACACATGAGTGATTCGAGGAAGAGGATGAGGAGGATGCTTCACTTCTAGGAGAAACAAATTTGGAGTGGGGGAGGATATTGAAAGTGTGTTGTAGCCAGTGCCACTACCTCCACAGAGACTATCAGCTAGGGCATGAAGCTTAAGAAACCCCACTTTATATTCTACCTTTCTCCTAAAATTTTGACCTTCCACCTCAAGCTCAAGCTTAAGATGTCCACTTACTAATTCTAGAGGAATAATGACATCGATGACCTTTTCTAGTAAAAGGGGTGGAGGGAATCGTTGATATCTTAGTGCATCAAGATTAGTCTTATAGTATCTAGATGCCACATGATGATCATCTCATGATATATTTGATGTGATTTTCTTTTATCTCATTAGGACTTGTGACTCAAGACAAATATCATATTTCAATATCAATGTCTAATGTACCACATGACATCCTATACATTTTTATATAGCAGTTTTGTCTTCATATTTATGTGACAATGCATTTGTTTGATATTGACGTTTCTTTAGAAATATACAAAATTGAAAAGAAAATCAATTATTTTTGTATTGTTTTAGGTTTCCTGATAATTTTTTATAATTTACCTGATATTGCCTCAATGTTGCTAATAATGTAGATTTTGGAACTCTGGCGATAAATTACCGACAATGATAAATGAAACATTGGAAGAGACACATAGGTGAAATGGAGGATGATTTTTTCATTTTTATAAATAAACTATGTCCAAGCAATCTAGAAGAAACACATAAGTGAAATGGAGGAGAAAATGTACCTGTAAGTTGTTAACCAAGAGGTATTTTATTAAATTTTAAAGGAATCTAAAAGAGATATAACAGTGCATTATCTATCTATCTATCTATCTATCTAATCTATCTATCTATCTATCTATTATAATATATAATATAATATATATATATATATATATATATATATAATATATAATATATATATATATATAGAAGCAATTTAGAAGAAACACATAAATAATCTATATGCAAATCAATCTAGAAGATGCACATAGGTGAGTTGGCAGAAGAAAACACATACATGTCAATCTTGTGAAAAGACACATAACTGAAATGGAAGAGATTTTTTTTTAAAGCATGTATACAATCAAGTCAGAAGAGACACATAAGTGAGATGGAGGAAGAAAATGCATACCTTGTGAAATGGAGGAGGAAAATACAAACCTATAAGTCTCTAACTAAGAAACTCTTTGTTGAATTTTCAAAGTCTAGAAAGTGGAAAACACAAACCTGTAAGTTTGTAACCTAGAGGACTTCTATTGAGTATGCCTGTAACCAAGAGGTATTTTGTTGAATTTTCAAAGTCTATTGAACACTAGGAGGAGGAGGTCTTCTATTGAGTATGTCTGTAACCAAGAGGTCTTTTGTTGAATTTTCAAAGTCTACAGAACACTACGAGGGGGAAAACACAAGGTCTTTTGTTGAGTATGTCTATAACCAAGAGGTCATTTATTGAACCAAGAAAACACAAACCTGTATGTCTCTAACCAATAGGTCTTTCTTGAGTTTTCAGTTTAGAAGCCTCTTTCTGAGTTTTGGGGAGGTCTTCTATTGAGTATGCCTGTGACCAAGAGGTATTTTGTTGAATTTTCAAAGTTTACTCAGCACTAGGATAAAGTCTAGTGAAAACTAGGAGGAGGAAAACACAATGTCTTTTGTTGAGTATGTCTGTAACCAAGAGGTCCTTTTTTGGAAAGAAAACACAAACCTGTATATTTGTAACCAAGAGGTCTTTCTTGAGTTTTGATTTTAGAAGCCTCTTTCTAAATTTTCAATTTAGATGCCTCATGATGATCATCTCATGAGATATTTGATGTGATTTTATTTTATCCCATCATGACTTGTGACTTGAGACAAATATTATATTTCAATATCAATGTCTACTATACCACTTAATTTACTATACATTTCATATAGCAGTTTTATCTTCATATTTATGTGACAATGCATTTGTTTGATGTTGATGTTCCTTTAGAAATATATAAAATCGAAAAGAGAATTGATGATTTTTGTAATTTTTTAGGTTTCCTGATTTTTTATAATTTCCATGATATTGCCTCGATATTGTTGATAATTTAAATTTTGGAACTCTAGTGATACATTGTCGTTAATGATAAATGTAACATTGGAAGAGACACATAGGTGAAATGGAGGATGGTTTTTTCATTTTTCTAAATAACCTATATCCAAGCAATCCAGAAGAAACACATAAGCGAAGTGGAGGAGGGAATGTACTTGTAAGTCTTTAACGAAGAGGTATTTTGTTGAATTTTCAAGATATCTAGAAGAAACACAAGTAAAATGGTATATATTTTCATTTTAAGGTACAAGGAATCCAAAAGAGATATAACATTCCATTATCATTATTATTTTTTAAACTAACATGTATACAAAGAAATTAAGAAGAAACACATAAATAATCTATATACGAATCAATCTAGAAGAACCACATAGATGAGTTGGCAAAAGAAAACACATACTTGTAAATCTTGTGAAAAGATACATATCTAAAATTGAAGAGAATTTTTTTTTTTGAAGCATGTATACAATCAAATAAGAAGAGAAACATAAGTGAAATGGAGGAGGAAAACACAAACCTATAAGTCTATAACTAAGATATTTTTTGTTGAATTTTCAAAGTCTAGAAAAAGGAAAACACAAACCTATATGTCTGTAACCAAGAGGTATTCTATTGAGTATGTCTATAACCAAGAGGTTTTTTGTTGAATTTTCAAAGTCTATTGAATACTAGGAGGAGGAGGTCTTCTATTGAGTATGTCTGTAACCAAGAGGCCTTTTGTTGAGTTTTCAAAGTCTACTAAACACTAAGAGGAGGAAAACACAAGGTTTTCTGTTGAGTATGTCTGTAACCAAGAGGTCCTTTGTTGAGCCAAGAAAACACAAACCTGTATTTTTATAACCAAGAGGTATTTTTTGAGTTTTCAATTTAGAAGCCTCTTTTTGAGTTTTGAGGATGTCTTCTATTGAGTATGTTTGTAACCAAGAGATCTTTTGTTGAATTTTCGAAGTTTACTCAACACTTGGAGGAGGGTGGAGGCCAAGAGGCCTATCATGGAGGATACACATGAGTGATTCGAGGAAGAGGATGAGGAGGATGCTTCACTTCCAGGAGAAACAAATTTGGAGTGGGGGAGGATATTGAAAGTGTGTTGTAGCAAATGCCATTACCTCCACAGAGACTATCAACTAGGGCAAGAAGCTTAAGAAACCCCACTTTATATTCCCCCTTTTCCCTAAAATTTTGACCTTCCACCTCAAGCTCAAGCTTAACATGTCCACCTACTAATTCTAGAGGAATAATGGCATCGATGACCTTTTCTAGTAAAATGGGTAGAGGGAATCGTTGATATATTAGTGCATCAAGATTAGTCTTATAGTATCTAGATGCCTCATGATGATCATCTCATGAGATATTTGATGTGATTTTCTTTTATCTCATCAAGACTTGTGTCTCAAGACAAATATAATATTTCAATATCAATGTCCAATGTACCACATGACATCCTATACATTTTTATATAACAGTTTTGTCTTCATATTTATGTGACAATGCATTTGTTTGATGTTGATGTTTCTTTAGAAATATACAAAATTGAAAAGAAAATCAATTATTTTTGTATTGTTTTAGGTTTCCTGATAATTTTTTATAATTTACGTGATATTGCCTCGATGTTGCTAATAATGTAAATTTTGGAACTCTCGCAATAAATTACCGACAATGATAAATGAAACATTGGAAGAGACACATAGGTGAAATGGAGGATGATTTTTTCATTTTTATAAATAAACTATATCCAAGCAATCCAGAAGAAACACATAAGTGAAATGGAGGAGAAAATGTACTTGTAAGTTGTTAACCAAGAGGTATTTTATTAAATTTTAAGGAATCCAAAGAAACATAACAATCCATATATATATATATATATATATATATATTATATATATATATAAATATAAGCAATTTAGAAGAAACACATAAATAATCTATATGCAAACAATCCAGAAGACGAACATAGGTGAGTTGGCAAAAGAAAACACATACATGTTAATCTTGTGAAAAGGCACATAATTGAAATGGAAGATATAATATATATATAATATATATATATATATATATATAATATATATATAATATATATATATAATATATATATTATTTTATTTTTTTTTCCAGCATGTATACAATCAAATCAAAAGTGACACATAAGTGATGTGGAGGAAGAAAATGCATACCTTGTGAAATGGAGGAGGAAAACACAAACCTATAAGTCTCTAACTAAGAGACTTTTTGTTGAATTTTCAAAGTCTAGAAAGAGGAAAACACAACCCTGTAAGTCTGTAACCCAGAGGACTTCTATTGAGTATGTCTGTAACCAAGAGGTATTTTGTTGAATTTTCAAAGTCTATTGAACATTAGGAGGAGGAGGTCTTCTATTGAGTATGTCTGTAACCAAGAGGTCTTTTGTTGAATTTTCAAAGTCTACAGAACACTACGAGGGGGAAAACACAAGGTATTTTGTTGAGTATGTCTATAACCAAGAGGTCCTCTGTTGAACCAAGAAAACACAAACCTGTATGTCTCTAACCAATATGTCTTTCTTGAGTTTTCAGTTTAGAAGCCTCTTTCTGAGTTTTGGGGAGGTCTTGTATTGAGTATGTCTATAACCAAGAGGTATTTTGTTGAATTTTCAAAGTTTACTCAATACTAGGATAAAGTCTAGTGAACACTAGGAGGAGGAAAACACAATGTCTTTTGTTGAGTATGTCTGTAACCAAGAGGTCCTTTTTTGGCAAGAAAACACAAACCTGTATATTTGTAACCAAGAGGTCTTTCTTGAGTTTTCAGTTTAGAAGTCTCTTTCTAAATTTCCAGTTTAGATGCCTCATGATGATCATCTCATGAGATATTTGATTTGATTTGATTTTATCTCATCATGACTTGTGACTTAAGACAAATATTATATTTCAATATCGATGTCTAATGTACCACTTGACATACTATACATTTCATATAGCAGTTTTATCTTCATATTTATGTGACAATGCATTTGTTTGATGTTGACGTTCCTTTAGAAATATATAAAATTGAAAAGAGAATTGATGATTTTTGTAATTTTTTAGGTTTCCTGATTTTTTATAGTTTCCATGATATTGCCTCGATATTGTTGATAATTTAAATTTTGGAACTCTAGTGATAAATTGTCGTTAATGATAAATGTACCATTGGAAGAGACACATAGGTGAAATGGAGGATGGTTTTTTCATTTTTATAAATAACCTATATCCAAGCAATCCAGAAGAAACACATAAGTGAAGTGGAGGAGGGAATGTACTTGTAAGTCTTTAACCAAGAGGTGTTTTGTTGAATTTTCAAGATATCTAGAAGAAACACAAGTAAAAATGGTCTATATCTTCATTTTAAGGTACAAGGAATCCAAAAGAAATATAACATTCTAGTATCATTTTTTTTTTAAATAACATGTTTACAAAGCAATTCAGAAGAAACACATAAATAATCTATATACAAATCAATCTAGAAAAAGCACATAGGTGAGTTGGCAGAAGAAAACACATACTTGTAAATCTTGTCAAAAGATACATATCTGAAATGGAAGAGGCTTTTTTTTTTAAGCATGTATATAATCAAATAAGAAGAGACACATAAGTGAAATGGAGGAGGAAAACACAAACCTATAAGTCTATAACTAAGATATTTTTTATTGAATTTTCAAAGTCTAGAAAAAGGAAAACACAAACCTATAAGTCTGTAACCAAGAGGTTTTCTATTGAGTATGTCTATAACCAAGAGGTTTTTTGTTGAATTTTCAAAGTCTATTGAACACTAGGAGGAGGAGGTCTTCTATTGAGTATGTCTGTAACCAAGACGCCTTTTGTTGAATTTTCAAAGTGTACTGAACACTAAGAGGAGGAAAACACAAGGTATTTTTTTGAGTATGTCTGTAACCAAGAGGTCCTTTGTTGAACCAAGAAAACACAAACCTGTATTTTATAACCAAGAGGTATTTTTTGAGTTTTCAATTTAGAAGCCTCTTTTGAGTTGTAAGGAGGTCTTCTATTGAGTATGTCTGTAACCAAGAGAACTAGGAGAAAGTCTATTGAACAATAGGAGGAGGAAAACAAGAGGTCACAAACCTCTATGTCTGTAACCAATAGGTCTTCTTTTTAAGTTTTTAGTTTAAAGCCCTACTAAACTCTAGAAGGAGGGCTTGAACCTCCGACCTTGAACCTCCCGACCTTGTGGTTAATAGTGGCACGCTCTAAGCAGTTGAGCTATTACAATAGTGACTGCTACATGCCATAACAAGGAAATAGTTACGCCTAGCCAGTTGCACTTGTTATGGTTACATCATTCTTATAGTTCTCATACAAATTTACTCATATCATCATGAAATAAAACTTTGATTCTCATTATAATTAGTACTATCATCCTCTATTCCTTACTTCAGTTTTCTATTTCTGAACATGACATTCAAGTTTTTTAGATTATCCATCATTGCTCTTAAGGTCTATTCCTTATTTCAATTTTCTATTTCTGAACATGAAATTTAAAATGGAAGATCTTTAAAATTGGTACTATCATGTTTTCTAATGTTGATTAACCATCAATTTCTTAGCATGAGATTCAAACATTTTTCTTTTTTTAAGATGTTGATTATCCATCAATTTTCTATTTATTAACATGGGACTCAAACAACAATGGTCCATCTTGATGTTGAAGAAAAAGTGTTGCAAACTGCGACAATGCCAAAAGATGCTATAAATTGGAAGGAAACAATTATTGCCGCCTAGACCTAAACCAAAGACCCTGAGATTGGCGCCTCCCAGACTGGAAACAGAGGAAGGGAACAATTGGTGCTGCTAGGACTTGAACCAGAGACCTTCAATGTGTTAGACGTTATAAGTATCTACATCATGGAACCATATGTCTAAAATTGCAAGATAAAAATGACACCACCCGGACTCGAACTAGGAGATTCAAAACCCTATTCAAGAAATTTTAGAAATGGTGTCATTGTCTCAGGTAGTCAACTTGTTATGAAAAACTAATGAAGCTACAAGAACAAAATCTCATGTTGTACATGGGGTGAGTCATTTTCAAATGGAAAGTCTAGTCTATGATGAATATGGAGTATATTTAATTGATAAGTTTTCCACAACTTTGTAGATGAAAATAATTGATCAAAGGCAATATTGAAATTCATTTTGTTCTTGGAAAGCCAAGCCTAGCAAATGCAAGAACTGGACAGCTTGTGTACATAAAGTTATGTTTGAAAGGTTTAAATCTGACATACCTTGTATAATATACTTGTTAGTGAGGTTGATTAGGTTTTGTTAGTCATGTTGATTAGGTTGTGATAACAATATAATGAACTCGCTTTTGTAAATGCATCATATTATTTAGTCAAGAAACATTTCATTCTTTCACTACTTGATTTCATTTGACTCCTTTGATATAGTGTTAATCGAGAAAAGGACAAACTCCTTTGGCATAGCGTTTATAGAGTGAAGGACAATATTGGGTGATTTTATTCACTGGTAGATAAACAAACATTCATCTGTTGCATCCATAGAAATGTTATTCAGCATGGGTTGAAGCCTTTATGGCCATGGGTTTTAGGTAAGAATGGGAGTGCGGGTTTGATAAAAAAATATGAGTTGTAACATTAAGCTAAGAGCTTATGGAAGTAAGTGGTAGAGACAACTAAACTGTAATCACAACAATATTGTTGAAGTATGCTTTTGTAATGAATGAGGTTTGTTTTCAAATAAGAAAATGTTGTTGATATGTAACTATTAAGTTTAATTGAATTAACTATTAAAGTTACCTTGCAGATCCTCTGTGGATTGGGACAATGGCCTTACAAAAATATCACTAGTTGTCTTGATTTTAGATTGAAAATTGCTTTTGAAAAATATTTCATCAAAGTTCAGTCATGAATGTCCAAATAATTTGAAATTGAATTTTTATTGCTGTCCTCAGGTTACTAACAAAACAAAATAAAATGATTAAAGGGACTGAAAAACAAATCAGCATGGAGGTACACCTTACTAGTTTTACTTCAAGGTCTTTTTTTTTGTTAGCTAGTCAGTAAGTGGTTTGGTTCTATATGACTATATTGTTTTTGTTTTCCATAATTTATAGAAAATATATTTATAAACATGATAGCTTGCACTCAAAGAGAATCTTATGATGATCCCAATATCTAAGTTCGAAAATTATATTAACATAATTTTAGAGATTCATTTTGGAAATAAATTCACTTTCTGTGAACTTATTATGGTTTATAGTTTGAACTTGAAAATGTGACACATTTCCTATACATATAAAGGAAATTCATTTCAAGCTATGTGTGTAGGTACATGGAGCATGCTTGATAAATTTCTCATCCTCTTGCAACTATTTGGTACTTGTATCTTTGAGACCTATTTAGAATATGTTCAGGGATTACTTTGTAATGTTGTTTGTGATATTTGTTAAATCCCAAGTGAAAGTTAAAATTGTCTGCATGTTAGCTAAACTACTAAAAGGATAGAAAGATAGGAAGAAAATTAACCATAATAACATAACTTAAAACATTGCTATAGATAAAATAGAGTATTTTGTTACCAGTTAAATGCCAAGTAATGCAATGCAAGAAGGTAGATCCATCATTGTCCATGGGATGCAGAATAAGAGCTTGGATTTCAACGATTTAATGGTTAAAATGATGGATGGAGGTAGATCCATCATTGTCCATGGGATGCAGAATAAGAGCTTGGATTTCAACGATTTAATGGTTAAAATGATGGAGGGTAACTTTTTGTTTGTATTGAATGTGAACTTTTTGTACGAATGCGGTATAGCGTTGGTCCAATGGAATGTTACTACTCTTCCAGCGAAGAAGAATAGTGTGGAACGGCAGTGGTGTCGCAGTCCAGCTGGTAATGGATATGGACCGGCACAGACCATCCAAAAAAACAACCAGAAGCCGCATCTGATGCCGAGCCTATCAGAGCCAGGTTTCGATCCTGGGACCTGTGGGTTATGGGCCCACCACGCTTCCGCTGCGCCACTCTGATGACGGATGTTGTTGCAAGTCGTTAAGTTATATGTATTCGTCTGTCGCTCCACCCAAATTCCGGCAATGGAAAAACATTTGTATTTTTGAGGAATTGGAGTTATCAAGTTGCAGTTATAACCCACCACGCTTCCGCTGCGCCACTCTGATGGCGGATGTTGTTGCAAGTCGTTAAGTTATATGTATTCGTCTGTCGCTCCACCCAAATTCCGGCAATGGAAAAACATTTGTATTTTTGAGGAATTGGAGTTATCAAGTTGCAGTTGTTGGGAGAGCTCAATTGGTTATAAGTCATTTAATGGGCGCAACGCCATCGATTGACTGTTACAATATTGTCGAGGTCATTGCCAGTTTGCCCTCAAATGTTAAGGACTAATGCAACAAGAACTGGATATAACGATACACAGCAAATATGAACAGTTTGCCTTGAATGTTAAGGGCTAAATATAATTTCGATGACATGGTTTCTAAGTGAATCTGTTCATTGTCCAACATTTTGATGTAACCCGCGATCGATTCAACTTCTTACCTTGCATATACAGCCCCCGGCAATCCTGTTTATTGTAGCACAACTACAGACTTAACGTTAGCCAACTATTTTATTATTCCTCATGTTAAACTCTGTTGGGAAAGATTGCACACGCCATCCTATTAGTGTTTCTTGGACTGCTGATAGCCTCTAGAAATTGTGTTTTACATGCCAACTGTAAAACACAGACTCGTGCCAGTTTTCTGCTCCGGTAGGCCTCCCCAGAAAATTTGACAACCTTATATAATATTTTATCAACTATTGGTTGATTCAATTTACGGTTGATCTTCAATCTTTTAAGTTTTTGAAATTTGAAAGAATTTATATGTAATGTACAAACTCCATCATTAACATGGAAGGAATTATTGAAAAAATATACTTTTGAAACCAAATTACGGAGCTAACCTGGATTGTCAAGAGATTTAAAAATATTCCGGCAGCGAAGCTTGCCCATTGGCATTAGTAAAACGAGGCCTAATTAGGGAGTTCACAGGAATCTGGTCATTCCCTGAAAAATGACATCTTGGATCCATTAATGGTTAGGAGGTTGGACTTATGATATTCATTATCAGGCACCTAAGTTATCTTGGTAGTAAGATGGGGATCGTCAACTACAAGCCTAGGGTCGTTCTTAAATTCCACAAATTCCTCGTCTAGCTCAATGACTTTTTACTTTGTTGTTATACTTTTCCAGTCATCATGGTTCAAATCCTTTGCCTTTTCCAAATTACGATTTCTGGTACCACGACAATAGAACCCCACCCTGAAACTATTACAGAGCAGAAGCAAGTAACCCTGAGAGGTTAAGTTTCCATCGGCCCTCAACCTCAAGATCTCTGTAGACATTGCTACGGGACCCATCAATTTGGTTGTCCATATTAACATATGTTAATTATATCTTTATTTTAGTTGCAAGGGCTTGCCACCAAATTAAATTCATGCTAGATTTACATGTGAATCTGCTAGCAAATTGAATATAAGTTGGATGAGCAAACAATGTTATATTGGTTGGCAGAAACAATCCATCTTGCCACTCCACGACTATTTATGAGTTTATTACGATGTTTTCAGTCTTTCAATTTGATTATTCATTGGGAGGAGTTCTGATCATTGGCCACTCCATGACTATTTATTAGTTTATTACAATGTTTTCAGTCTCCCAATTTTATTCATTGGGAGGAGTTCTGATGATTGGGTTGAGGTCTTTTTCTTTAATGGTTGCTTTACAGTGACATAGAATTTTCAATTTCTATGTAAGAACTTTGGACAAGACACAAATAAATTGAAGATTCAAAAGATTGAGACAGAGACTTTGAGGAAAACAAAGTCGACTCCAGCCCCTTTTTTGACTATTTATTTCTGCAGTCTAATCCATTTGAACCAGAGCAAGCAGTTCTTTGGTGGCCTCCATTTGATTTGGGCTTTGGTTGCCTCCATTTGATCCCAAATCAGAGAGTTACAGTGAAGAGATGAGAGTTTAATCAACATGTGAAAACCGCCTTAAAGGGCTGTTCCGTTCGTTTCATAGACACTTGACCTCGCTGAGACCATTTTCTATTGACATTTCGTGAGGCCATATTCTATTGATATGAATATGTATAATTGCATTCATAAATACTTAGCATAAAGGGCAGTGATTTTCATAATGATAGGCCTCAGAATGCAGGTAGGTTCAGAAATTACATAGCCATGTTATTTTAAAATTAAACTCCTGTGAGATTACAAACACATACTCTATTTACAACACATTCCATCAAGCTTTTAATTTTCATTTCTATAAATAAACGTAAGTGAAATGGAAGGAAATTTTTTATTTTAATAAATAATCTGTAGGCCAGCAAACTAAAAGTGATTTAATATTCAATACAGTTTTCTTTTTATATTTTTATAAATTACATGTAAACAAACTGTGAATTGGAAGTTTTTTTACACCAATGAAATGGAAAAGGATTTCTTCATTTTTATAAATAACCTGTATCCAATCAATCTGAAACAAAGAAATTGGCGCCGCCCGGACTTGAACCGGAGACCTTCAGTGTGTTAGACTGACGTGATAACCAACTACACCACGGCACCAGCTGTTTGCGCATACAAGTGAGTGCCATCAAACATTAGTCAAATTTTGGATGGAAAATCGGTTAACTAACTACACCCAGGGCACCAGATGTATTTTATTTGGATGGAAAAGCAGTTAACTCACTACACCCAGGGCACCATATGTATTTTTCTGATTGGATTCTCGGAGCTTACACCGAAAAACGGGGGCGAAAAAAAATTAAAAAGGAAAAGAAATGTTTTATTTTCCATAATATTATATTGAGGAGATATATTAATGAAAACTGAACAACTTGCTTCAACAAATCCAATTTCCAATAAATCTGTCCATTGTTAATCTTTGAACACTTTTTATCCCCATCATAACAAATGTTTTTTTTTTTTGGTTGATTATGGATGGTAAATGATCCACGGTTATGCCGTAACGGTCAATGAAGGCCCGCAGTTTTTATCCTGTCCGTGGACTGGCCGTGAGATTGTGTCATGTGTAAAGTCCATCTTAATCTCGGAAGGAATTATACATATTTCTTTTTCAGAGAAAAAATATCATGGATTATATTAAAACAATATAAAAACCGATATAGGATATAAAAAAGTGGCAAGAGAAGCCACAATCCAGGACATATGAGAAACAGCAAAAGACAGATGTCCAAGCAAGCCCCATGACAGAAAGACAGATACCTACATTATGGAAAAACAGGAGCATAAAATATATGCAGACACATTTACAGCAGGTTCAGGAATATGGAAAAGATGCATAAAAAATATAACCGGCATAAACATATTCCAAGAGCAACCAGGATACCACATTATATTTATCATATTGAATAGTGCATTATTAAAATGTTTGAACTAACTGTATATAAAATTTTGATTGAAATCATTTTTGGAAATATTTTTGAGACCAACTTAAGGAACCGACATAGTTTGTAAAAAAAGAGTTGAAAATATTCCTGCACTTGAGTTTGTTGGTCCTCCCCCAAACACATAGCCATAGCATTGGTAGAAAAAGGCCTAATTAGTTGATTCACGGGAACCTAGTCATCCCCCTAAAAATGACATCTTAAATCCAAAAGGATTGGCATACTCTAATCAAAGGACAAATGAGTCATTGTTTTTGTGTTGAGGGGTTTTATACCTTCTTGTTTGAAACAAAGGACGACAAATACTTAATCTTCAAGAATGACACATATTTTCTGGGATCTCGGAGGATGCACTTGAATAGGTGAACTCTAGATTGAAATCCCAAGAACGTTATGCCCTCAACAATGTCCATATGGGTGTGCCTTCCCCACTTGTCACTTTATTGTTGGTGGGACAACTCTTTCAAAAGCATAGGTAATTCGTTGAGCAGATATATAGATAAGGTAAAACCCATTCATTGTCCAACAATTTGGTGTAAGTAGCGATTGATTCAATTTTTTAAGTTGCATATATGGTTTCTTACAAATTTGTTATGTTGTTAGGCACATAGCCATTACAACAATATTTTCTCATCATCATGTCACTAGCAAGGAATTGAACCCGAGTGGGTTAGATAACAACCATTTTTCCCAACCACCCGAGATAACGACAATTGACAACACAATGACAGATTAATGTTCCCAAACTATTCATTTATGGGATTGTTTAAATTATAATGGCAAAGGTCGCTCATTAACATCCATTTTACTTGTTGGAGAAGGGAATGTCTAATTAAGGAGGTTGTGTGACTACACAGAAGAGGTGACTTGAATGAATCTAATGTAAGAACTTGTGTTTGTGGGAGAAGAGAATGCATGACAGCAAGAAAAAGATGGCTTGAATGAATCTAATAAAAGAAATTCATGTTACATGCTAGTTGGGATCATGCGTGCATTATAAACATTGAGTCTTTAAAAAAATATTATGCTAAGTCTCATCCATAAAAACTATATGAAGTAGATATAGTTTCACATATATAAGTATTGTATTGGATTTGATTGGATATATATATATATATATATATATATTATCTATGATATATACTATATATTATGATCGGATTATCTATATATATATATATATATATATATGAAATTAAAATTTACAGATTGAAATTCATATTGAAGAAAATGCATAGAAATGGCTGTGATATGCATGTTTACTTCGATGATTGTTTGAGGCATATGATGAAATGATAAAAGTTTGGAGATATACCAAGATAATGAAGTGGATGGCATTGTAAGTATAGTTGAAAAATGAAGACACAAACATTTCTATAATAAAAGGACATACAAGATGACTTTATTCCAAGGGATAGGGTATGTCATGTCATGGTTTCAACCCTTTGAAATGATCTAAACTTGATCTTGTTTTTGTTTTTTCTTTTTGTTTTTGGCTAACTGATAAGGAGGTTTGAACTTAGAATCTCATGGAACATGGCACTTCATTATCAAGGCGATTATCAATTGAGCTACCCCTAGTGGGCGAACTTGATCTTGTTTTTGTTTAAATACTTTGCATAGATATTTCCTTACTATGCCTTATTTACACTATGAGATAGGGATATCATTGTAATTGGGGAAATTTTTAAATATTGTTATTTTGTAGTTAATAAAAGAAGCAAGACTAACTAACCATGAGCACCTAAAGGGGCCATGATACCACAAGAGGGGAAAGTTGAGGGGGTCTAAAAGAATTTTACATTCCTAGAATCCTATCTCATTTTTCTACTCATCTACTTGCAATGTATCCAGCCTAGAATAGAGTCCAAATGGGAGATAAGAGGAGTTGATTAAACCAAGCTCTAGATCTAAGCCACCACGTCCTACATTCTGGGAAATTTTCCCCGCAAAAAGAAGTTAGTTTTAGACTCTTATTGGCTATAATTTTCTCATGCAAAGAAGAGAAAATTCAAATGGAAAGGGAGAGCCCATTTTTGAAGAGGAAAAGGGAGATTTTGCTTGGGAAGTGAGGGCTTCTAGACTATAGGATGGAACAACCATTAAAGGAAGCCATGAGAACCTTGAGAAGAGCCAAGAACTAAGAAAAATTATATTGGAGTTAATGGACAACAACTTGAACTTTTTTATGCTGACATTAAATAACACTAGAGTTAGGAAACATTGAGAATAAAAGGAAGAACCTTACTTGTTTTGGGTGCAGCATGTATTATGCTTGCCAAATAGAAAACTTATTTCAAGAACTTGGTAGAAGGATGCTTGGTTAGTATTCTTCTTTTTCATAAGATGGATAGATAGCTCTAAGATTTTTGTATTATCCTTCTTTGTCCCAATGACATCATAGCCTTGCTAGGGGGAGGTATCCATAAATGACTACCTTCAATTGGTTGGTAAATTGCTCCATCATTGTTAGTTGAATGACATTCAATCCTTGACATAGATAAGTTCTTCATCTTCATTATGGAAATCCTTTATATAGATTGATTGTACTATGTTGTTATAATTCTACAGATTGTTATAATTTGTTGTGCTATTTCTATTGCACAAATGAAACTATTCCCATAGATTGACATTAGTGGCTAGGTGGTTGGACTCATGGTATTCTTTATCACAAACGTATGTTATCTTGGTAGCAAGATAGGGATTGTCGAACACAAGACTTGTTAATTTTTCTTAGGGCTACATTGTTATTTCCTTTAGATAATTTCATTTATTCATTTGCATATTAAATTCACCCCACAACATCATATCATTATTCATATTTACAACATTATTCAACAACATATGAAATTATATAGAAATAGCAATATCATCATCAATGCAACAGAACATAAAGGAACAATGGAAGAAAAGCATTCACACATAGAGACACCAGGATTGGTTGGAGACCAAGGAAAAACCCACAACAGGGAAAACCATTTCAAATTCTTCTTCTTATTAGATTGCTATTGAACTATTCAACAAAAGAGAGTACAATGATCCATATCTTAAACCATAACCCTATCCAACAAAATCAACTAAACAACATCCATGACATGAAACTAACAATGCTAATAATCAAAACCTTGACTTAGAAGCTTGCGATCAACTGTCACTTTTTGTGGTCAAATGTCGAACTTTGTGGTCAATTGACGAACTTTGTGTTCAACTGACGAAATTTGCAGTCAACTATAAATCTCAAACCCTAATTCCCAATTGCACATAGATAGTGATGTGCATGCAACTGAAACCCTCCAACCACATGTATGAGTCTATGTGCCTGCAGTTGCGATCGAAATTTGCCTAAAGCATGCATGTGGCTGGAAACCAAAACCCTAAACACATGTGTGAGCTTCAAACCCTACAATATCGAACCTGTACAAACCAATCTCTGCGACCCATCCCTCAGACCTATGTGAGCTAAACCCAAAAAAAGAAGAATGATCATAGTGATGATGATGTCCAAATGAGGGTCACTTCACTTGTATATATAACCACCCATGGGTTACCAATTTCTCTTTTGGGCTAACCTATCCTTTTGTGCACATGTGGTCAGATTTAATTCAAAAATACACTTTCCCTTGTCCAAATTGAGCGCTTCAATAGTCCAAATTGGTCTTCTCGAAAAGAGGAATCTAGTCCCATGATTGGAACTTGTCACTGAGCTGCCAAATTAACACTCCCTCTCAGTTGGGGAGAAATTCCAACTACATCGCATAATAATCGAAAGTATATTGTCATCAAATCATTTCCTATATCAAGTATCTCGTTATCAAATGTCGTCACTACTCATCTCTACTTATCTCTTGATTGTCTCTGCTCATATGCTAAAAATTCTCAAATCTAAAAGAAGAATAATTTGACATCGGAGGGGAGCCCAAGCTACCACCCTCTATCGATTGGGGAGCCACTGCTACCACCTAGAATCATTACCAGTGGGGAGCCCAATGCTACAACCTGGGAAACATCAGAGAGATTATCATCATGGAGCTCAGCTCAACCTGTAACTACATCAGGGAGCACATCTCAACCCGAAATATAATTACAATGAGGAAGGTCCTATTGGACACTCTCACTTCATGTCTATGACAGTGGGGAAGGTCAGATGGGACACTCTTACCCCAAGTCATCTCATCGAGAAATAGGTGAGTGTAACACATTTCCTCCCACATCTACCCAAGAAACCGAATAACTGGGTTAAACATGCTACGAGAGGCCACTATGATATGATTCGACCTCCCAAGTCACTTTAAGGAAGTGGAATTGACAGAAACACACCATACAGACATTCAACATTAGCATTAGGACACTTAGGAACCAATCCAACCTTTCTGCCAACCATCCCCTGGGTCCCAATGATCTTTTGGAGCACTTTACCTTTGGACACTCTCATGCTATGGGCATGCCAATGTCAGGGGCCTTTGGATGCTCTCACAAGCATGCAAGCCAACGTCCAGGGATTATTTTGCACAATTTTGTGCAAGCATCCCCAATATTTGAGCCACTTTTTCAGGCCCAAAGCCCAGGTCACTGCCGAGAATTGAATCACATCTTCAGAACAATAAAATAACAAGGAAACGAAAATATAAATGAAATCACTTGAATGAGACCTTGAATGGACCCTACTAGCCATGACAGGTATTTCATCAAACGTATCATGAATATGTAATCTACAGGTGTAAATAACAGATATGAGCATAGGGGTCTCATACTTAGCTAAGAATCGATAAGAAGCATTGATGCATCAACACGTCTACTACCATTTAATCCATTAGATCATAGATACATTTTTCATTCATTTACCAGTAAAAACATGATGAGATCCATACATAGCTTCTATCATAAAACATATATATAACCCGCATAATAGCAACAGAAATACCAATGAAATCACAGCCATATGATCCACATATAAACCAATATAATACTCATAGAAATATGAGGAGATATAACCTCATATTAATGATGCAAAATCTAAACCTCGGATGAGACTTCCATGTTCCACCTGATCGTAGAATGGTTGAGCCAAATCTCTCTTCAGCCATTCACCCTCACACCATATTCCAAGCATGAATGTGGGATCTCATAGAACACATCAATCCAAAACCATTCAAGGATTCCAGAGTCCATCCACCTCAACCCATTTAACAATGATTCCACCTCATGGTCAGACATCACAAAACATCATCAGATTGGTCTCTATCCAAGCCTTACAAGGCCTCTAGAGAGTTTGTTACAACTAAGGCTTCCAAGACTAGTAACTCAACCCATAGTTGTCGTCGGGCTTCTAAAGCATTTGTCCAACCAGGGCTTCCAGGATTAATAACTCAACCCACCAAGGGCTTCCAGAGCATTTGTCTAACCAAGATCAAGCAAAACAATAATCGACAAGAGGAAGAACATTAATGGCATCTAACATAATAAATATCTGAGGAAATCCATAGCTCAAAACCCCACTATATGTTTTTTATTAATCTGGAAAATAAAGATGAAATTACAATGCTTGTTCTCTCTAGAAAATCCCAACAAATTCAATAAATTCAATATCCAACTCATAAGCAAGCTCAAGGCCAAATCTTAGCCTCTTCACAAGCTCTCCAAGTATGTATTCCAATGTGCCCTTGGTCAGAGAATTCAGATGAATACAATATGCTCTGCTCAACCTTGAGCTTAACCTGCACAAGTATTTCCTATCCTCCGCTTAATGACTTCCTTTGGCCAATACTTAGCCAAATTTCCAAGCCTCCAAGCTTCTAATTCTTTTCACAATTCTTGAGAGAATTATCCCATATTTAAAGGGAAATTTCCCAGTTCCTGAATGCATGCACTATCAATGCAACTCAGAAAAATCTAAAACAAATAGTACATTGTCCCTGCACTCTAGTCTCAACTAGGTCTTTCTCAGAATCAACATGCAACATTTTCTGATGAGGGAATATTAAGTTAACTGGAGTAGCACTAGCTAAGTGCATTAATGCATCAATTGACTGTTAACTCACTATTAGTTCCTCAAACAGTTTGGAACTAATTTAACTAGACTTAACTGAATAAACTGATTTAACTAATTACCACTCATAGTTAACTCATCCTAGACCCCTATAATATAGGGAGAACATATACATGACTTCAAAAAGATTTCCAACTAAAAATTCCTAAGTTAATTAAGTTAATTAAACTTAATTAACTGTTTACAAGTTGTTATGATAAAATAATTACAATTTAATTCAAGGACAAATTAAATTGGAAATTTTGGATTCTATTTTTAACATCTCTTGTTGCTATTTTCAACACTCCCTCTCAACAAGAAAGGAATTCAACTCGATCCCGATCTTGAACCTTTGGAATGTTCTGCATGCAACACTTCTCTCGAGTATTGTAGCTCCAGCAACTCCAGAAACAGAAAAAAATCCAACCTGAATCAGAATGATGCCTCTATCATCAAAGTCTCTGACTACTATTGCCTCTATAGACTGAAAACTTTGTGCTTCTGTTGACTCTGCCTTTCTGCACTTGTTGTCAACCCTCTCTGTGTTCTTCAATATCTGATTGCTCTAGCCTCTGTCACTTTGATCTCCGGTTGCATCAATCCCATTGATTCCTCCCACTACTATGTACTTTGGGCTCCAGTAGAAAGGTATGATCCATGAGATAAAACCACTCAATGGACCCTGCACAATTTCAGTCCTCTTGGGACTGTCACTTCACATTGCCCCACCTCACACCTGGAGGTGTGGCTGCATGTGCTCCTTCTGCCCACATGGCTCAAAATTTCCCCCTATTGGAGGTATCTGCAAGACTAGATGTCTCCACGCAAAATTCTCTTGGCTTCTCCAATTGTGGTTGCTCCACAATTGTCTGAGACTGCTTCTTCTCTCTTGAGTGGATCTCTCCACTCAGTCTCCTCCCAACTTCTATAGTTGTGGTTGTTCCACAACTTCCTGAAGCTGCTTCAGAGGCTTCTTCTTGGGCTGCATGTTGAGAGGTAATTTACTCTTCTTCTCAACCACCAAGTCTCTAACCTTTATCTTTCTCCTCAAGAGAATATAGGTTGTTGACCCGTGCACAGATATGTTTCACCTGTCCCATGGTGATGTGTCTAAGGAAAACCATTCCCTTACTAAAAGCCACATGATAGACATGGTCTTCCAATACTGCGACTGAAATAAGATTCTTCTTTAGTCATAGAACATACATCACATCTGTGATCCTTAGAGGGGAGCCAAATTCCCTCTAAAAGGTAACCGTACCGATCCTGATAGCTCTATACCTCTCGTCATCTCCAAACTCTATGCCCAACTTGAGGTCTTTCTCCTCAAAATCAGTAAAGAGATCTCTATTCCCCATCATATGGAATGAGGCACCATTATCAAGATACCACACGCCTCCCATGGCAGTGTCGGCCATGCATGCAATGAGAGTGAAATCAAGTTTGAATTGTGAATCTAGAGCCTCACCTGCTGCTGCTACTATCAGCTCCATCTTGCTTGCTTTCTTCTATGGGCATTTGTTGACATAATGCCCATGCTCGTGATAGTGAAAACACTTGAGGGGGCCCTCCACAAGAAAATGGTCACGATATCCAATTGAACAATCAACCATGCATCGAAATAATAAGGATTCTTTATAACTAAATTGAAAACAGAGTTTTAATTGTCATTGTCGCATAATAAAATCACTATGCTTTAGCTTGCTTACAAAGTATTTTTATAAAGCCCGTAGCATTAAATGTTAAGAGCTTCATGCCTAGCTTCGCTTAACAAAATACTAAAATTAACTATGAAAGATATTGTAATGAAATTTGCTAACAATTTTCTATTAACAAATAAAATCGTTAGGCGTATATATCGTTCCTCGCTCGCATGTGTAGCTTGTTATGTTCCTATACCAATAGGTGTCATATATCATGATTGACTTGGTTTAGCTCTTAAATATGTACATACCTTTGCTTGTTGCAAATATTTTCCATATTTGTAAAAAATCAAAAAATTAAAAAATGTAAAGAGGGTATGCCCTAAAAGAAAAATCAAAGGGCAAAAAGAACAAAGAAAAGGTCAAAAAATGAAAGAAAATGAACTCCAAGAAAAAAGAAAAAAGACTATGAAAGTGTGCAAGTCCAAATGCCACTGCTATTTTAATTTTTTTATAATAAAGATTGTGTGCAAATTGTTATTTATGCCACAATCCATGGTAACCAAATAATTTAATCTTGGTTATTCCATGTTTTGAATTTCATGTTTATAGATATAAAGAATAAAATCTGACCAAACTATTTAATCTTGGCAGATAAGTAGATAGGTAGAGTGAATAAAATGAGCTCAACAGTTTAACCTGAGCCCTTGGATGTAATAAGGTTAGAATTAGATAGATTTCCATTCTAAAAGAAAAGAAAAGTTTGATAAGGGTTTGCCGGTTTAAGTGCACCCTAATAAAAGAAGTAAAAATGGTAGGATCTGTAGGTGGGAAAGTAGATGATTGGTTGCAGAATTATGTATGATGAATGGTAAAGTTAAAAGCTCAAATCTTTTGCTTTCATCACTTTGACAAAGTATGGATGACAATGAAGAAATTTACATCAGAGACAAAAGTCAAACTAATTAACCCCCTCACTCATTTTTCCCTAAATTTTACTAATTTCCCATAAGTACTAAAGGCACCAACAACCTGAAAGTTAAAGGGGCTCATAGTAATTCTCTGACTTCTAGAGGGACCAGACCCTTGGCCTAATAACTTGCAAGGCCTAAGTGCTAAATCCCCTTCATCAAAATTCACTCCTTCCATAAATCACTCATCTCCTTCAAATGCTTTTCCTAAGTAAAATCACTACTTTACTTAGGAAAAATAAATGGTTCCTTATAAAACCCCCCAAACACATTTTAGCCTAAGTTATAATGTTGTATGATAAATGTATTTTTAGAAACATTTACTTGGCGCAATTTCTTTTCCATATTTCATGTTAACTTTTAATTCTATTATTTAACTCCCGAAGAAATTCCCCTTTCCTATATATATTATTAATAAAAACCCCAAAAATAAATAAATATCCTGCCCTCGAGGTTTGAAAAATAAACCATAAATAAAGGTAATTAATTTGGATTAATTAGTCAAAACATGATTAATTAACAACCAAACCCTCGACGTGTTAAAAAGGGATTAATTAATAGCCTCCTCGCCAATCATATCACCCTCGATATGATTGGCCTTCCCACATCCAACGGCTCTTGCGCATATCGCATGGACCTTTGGGCCGAACGTTAACCGTGCGATATGAGCGGTTTTGACTTTTCATCGATGCTACGTGTCACTCGATCTATGGAATCACACGACCCTCCACCAAAACCACCAACCTCCCAAAGGCAATGCGATGAAAACCATTACCGCTTCTGTTTACCGCCTCCACTAAACGACAAAGTGTCCCATCAATCAGTTGTCGCCAATTGTCATTTTCATTCACCCACCAAAAATTATTGACTTCATGCATAAAAAAAAAAATGTTCATTGTTTTCCCTTTTTTCCTGAGAAAACAACTTTTGCCTTCCATGCATGCACAGAGTACGTCCAGTCCAGCAACTGACTTCCAACCGTCAACCGCCATCAGTTGTTGAACTCTAGACCACTCCTGACTACTATATGCACCCTGAAAAGCCTTCACTGTAGCCATTTGTCCAGATAGTCGACCAAAACCAGATATTTACCGCATTTCCCTCTCAGAAACCCTGTTTTTGTATTGAATTTCCACTAAATTGATTTAAACCCAAATTATTCAGTACAATTAAGCTATTTTCTTAGTCCCCAACTTCCCCAAACACCTGTTTTTCCTGAAATTCTTAGTAAACCCCCAACTTCTTTCCTTCAAAACACAATAACCAAGGATAGAAGCTCCTGTTGCCCTAAAAGTTGCTTCAATCACTACTCCCCACAGGGTTTTGGACTACCTCTCCTTGGCCGATAAAGATTTTCAAATCAAAGACCTTACTTTTGATGATAGCCCCTTGAAATTCTACTGTAGATACCAAGACAATTACCTGAACCACTCTGATAACATAGTTCTTTGGGAATCAAATCTACCAAAGTACCAATTCCCTTCCGTTCACATTTTCCCAGATATTGTCCACCAATGCCATGCAAATTACAACCCCAATTTAAGAGTTGTAATGCCCCTAGACCAAAGAATCCTTTTCACCATTACAGCCGAGTCTATTAATGAGACGTTGCAATTACAGCCCGACCAGGACCTCACTCCCCTTTCCATTACATATTTACTTGAAAAATCCTCAAGGTTGTCCAGTTCCAAAATCAACCAAGTCTGTTAGACCTTCATGGAAGAAAAATACAGGCCAAAAGAACCTCCTCCTTATATGTCAAGCTTCTTTACAAATCTGGGCCAGGATTTCATCACCATGATTGCTTGCATTTTGGGTTTCACCACCAGTGAGTATGTAAATGAATTGACCTTAGCCTTTATGACTATTTTCACCCCTGGTCAACCTTCTGCTGCTAAATTTGACTATGCCACATTCATTGCAGACAAGATACATGACCAGTTCATGAGATTAGAGAATGCGAGAGTCTTTAAATATTCCTCGGTCTTGTATCATATTTTTCTTTACTACCAGTCTGATAAATTCCCTTTCTCTGTCCAAAAACTTGAAACCAGAGGGAATCCCAAGTTTGTTGTCTTTTGGACTTCAATTTTTTACTATTGAGCTTCTTCCCCTTATTCTTATACAGATTTTATTGATCAGTTGGTCCATCCTATAACTACCATGTTGATAGGAAGTCCCCCTCCTAGAATCAGTGATGATACCAAAAGAATTCTTCAATTATCCAAGCAATATGACTGGTACTTATACCAGAACCATATCGAGATCAGAGTTTATGGGTGTGAATTGCCTCCCTACAAATTGCCCAAATATGTCCCCATGAGATTATTTGCCCTGGAGTACTACAGGAAAATGATAAAATCTGATGAAATCCACTTTATGAAAGCTAATAAGAAAGCTTAGTTGAGGATAAAGGATCACCTAGGACCATTTGTTTGTAACAAAAGAAAAACAAGGAAATAGCAGAAGAAATCCTTGAAAGAATGAGACTGAAAAAGAGTTTCATCTAGCCTTAAGATCCTCACAGCTTCATCAGTGACAGAAGACAAAATCATAAGTTGTCCCCATACATTCATCATAGAATTCCAGAGATAGAACAATATGAAAATCAAAATGAATGGGTGGAGGGAACACTTATAGAACCAGATAGCACACAAGTTGAAGTAGAGAATGTTATGGAAGATTTAGAAAAAAGACTTGCTATGGATTCCTTTGAACAGGTGCCTACAGAATCTTCACAGAGACCAGCGCATGAGTTGAGTGCACAGTCATTAGGACAACTAGAGACTTTAGAACTGAGGAAAGATTCAGGGTCATAGAGCATTTCTGACGAACTGACCCAAACTAAAACAAACATGGGCAATCCTCCAGTATTGCAAACTCTCTCAATGAGGAATGAAATCAAAAAAGAAGCAGGAGTGAGGCTAGTCCCTCAACAGTGCCACTGGACCAGGTATATGTCAAAAGGACAAGATTGAATCCTCTATCCGAGCAGGAATATGAAGAAACAAGAAGTGACACAGTACAAACTACAGTAGCAGGAGAGACACCATCTGCTTCCCAAACTCGGGCATTAAGCATGCAACCAAGTGTGGAAGTGTCATCATTTAGAGCAGTTTCAGAGCAAAGCTAGGATTTGAAAGAAAAGTATAAAGAGATTAAGGCTAGGAATG
Organism: Pinus taeda; assembly: GCA_000404065.3. Classification (NCBI taxonomy): domain Eukaryota; kingdom Viridiplantae; phylum Streptophyta; class Pinopsida; order Pinales; family Pinaceae; genus Pinus; species Pinus taeda. Next base: position 124,511 of record APFE031411295.1, read on the forward strand.
AGTAGCTCAAAGCTCAAACTTATGCCAAATATATGAAAATGGCTCCTACAAATCAAACAAGGTTGATGTCAACATTTGACATCAAAGAGGGAAAGATGCAAATGAGCTTTCTGAAGCCAACGGTACAACAACCAAAGTCCATGGCTAATTATTTGAAAACAAATTTTGAAGTTCTTGCTAAAGATATCCACCCAATTGATCAAATTGAACTCCACAAGCAAATGGGTGAGATGGTATATTCCACTTTAACGAGTAAAGCCATCATTGCACATTAGTTGCAAAATTATTTGAGCAATACTACAACACAATTACAATTATAAAAAGCCTCTTCTTAGGCTAAGGACACTAGAATAAAGTCATTAGAGGACCTAGTGATTGAGTTGGGTCATAATCCCAAAGATGTTAAGGCAACTGGGAATTTGATAAAAAAGAAGAATGAAGATATTGTTGCACTCAGAAAACAACTCAAGCTCCCTCCCCTCATACATCCACAAACTGTAGAAGTCATTGAGAAATAGAATGAGGAGGAACTTATGGACTTGGTCCTTAAGTTAAACGAATAACTGAAAGAAATAGAACAAGAGTTGGAAAATGATTTGCAGTCTAAACAAGGTGAGTCGACCACCATGCCTCAGACTACAGTACCCATGGTTTATATAGCAGTGCCATCTACTATAGCAGTAGCTTTGGCACCCAATGTTCCCCTAACAACAACTCTTCCAGTAACATTAACAACAGGCACTTCTAAAACACCAGAAAGTTCAACACAGCAAACAGAGGACTTAATCAAGTCCATGGAAGAAATGAAAATCCAAGCAACTGAGATATATAAATTAAAATAAAAGGTTGCTAGCTTGGAGTACAATTATGAGATATCATAGATAAACTACACTGAAGAGGAGAGAAAGAATAGACGGATGACTGATAGAATAAAAACTTTAGAGAAGGACTTAACATTTGAAAAGCCCTTAAGAGATATTAGGGAGATTTTATGGACCAATATCATTAATTCCATTAATGATATTTGGTCTTCTATTCAAATTATCTTTGAACAAATTGATTTAATGAAACTAGCTATAGAGGCTATACAAAAGACAAGAGAAGAATTGGGGGAGAAACCTGAAGAGGAAATCCAATTAATCAATTTCTTGAATAGCCAAAGTAGGGAAGAACTGGAACAAAAGGATATAGAAGACCGAACTCATACCATCCTTGAAATCAAGAGAGTTCTGACCAAAAAGAACTTGATTCTTAACCTGGAAAGAAGATGTCAAAATATCCAAGAAGACATTTATGAGTTTATGATAAAATATAACATTCTGAGAGAGAAAGGACTTCAAAATTTATTGGTCATAAACGACAAGCTGATGAAGCATGAAGACTACATTGACATACTGCACCAACATGCCAGAAATCAAGCCAGCTCTTCAACAGTGAAAGCACTACCCACAAGAAAAGTGTTATATGATGGCTTAGAAGACCTTTTCTATATTGAGCATGAAGTGAAACACTTGTTCACAGCTCAACCCAATTTTGCAAAGCACACTGAGGCTGATGAAATATACATAAAATTGATTAGGATGAAGATACCCAATGAAGAATGGTGGACTGATATGCTTGTAATCCTGTAAGTTACTATGTTAAAGTAATGTAAAGTCGGGTAAAGTCTGGTAAATAGGTAAAGAGTATCAGTAAACAGGTAAAGAGTATCAGTAGGGAAAAATAAACAAGAATCCAACACACAATTACTAAGAGCAACATGAAGAGGCATATTCAAGTTTCAACCTCCAACTCTTCCATGAATAAAGGGACAACAACAATCAGTTTTACATCTGTCTCTATATTTTTGTAAAAGATATTTTGTATTCCCTAGAATAAATCTCATGTAGTTATGAGATATTTTGATATAATTTTTGTATAAATACTTCTCCATTCGAAGTATTGAGGGTGGATTATATAACATATCTATAAGTCTATGCTATAAAGTTAAGAAAGTTGTTGTAATCAAATCTGGATTTTTGCTAGAAAAGGAATGAAAGTTGAGGACATTTCATCAGATTCATGTGCAGTATAATTACAAATAAGTATTCTATCCTTGTGATTTTATGTGTTTTCTATATGTTTCAATGTTTCATGCATCTTAAATATAAATGGTAAAATAGTCAAAGTATATCAGAATTAGCTTTATTGCTCTCTGCTATCAACAATATACCATTTATATGTTTTCTTCTAAACTATTTCGATAAAGGAATTCTTAACTGCTTCTCTATCCCTGTAGTTTTCTCTAATAAGTCCCTGGTTTAGGATTCTTAATTTCCCTCTACCAGTTGACCTATCTTCCTTTCCTCTTTCTAATCCTGACTTGAGGATTTTTTATTGCCCTCTTGTTTTGGGCAGAAATATCACCCATTCAATCCCCAAAGTTTGTTTTTACCACATTATCTTGCCTATTGAACTCATACCTCAGCAATTTGACTTATTCCAGTAAACTATCCCTATTTGAATCCATAGCCCAATGGCCTAAAAGCCTAGTTTTCCCATTTGTTTCAGAACTCCGCCATTCTCAAACAAAACAACCTCATTGAACATTTATAACTAGCCTAAAAATCTTTTTAAACAAAGCTAAATCATAAAGAGAGAGCCCTCTCTGAGTACAGATTGGCTAGATTCTATACTTAAAAGATTGGTTTGTGGTTACCTCAGATCCTTTCCTTCTTCCAAAAACTTTAAAGTAAAATCTGAGTGATAACATAGTGGCGACCATACTGGGGAATGAACAATTCCTCAGTTGAAATAAACCTTTAAGAATCTTGAAAGTTTGATTTAAAATATCTTAAAGGATTTTTAGAAGTTATTTTGAACATTCATATAAGAAAGCATATAAAAACTTGAAATCTGTTTTCAGAAAGGACTCATTACAGTAGGGCTAATCCTGATCCAAATCCTCCGCCTGTGTTTGAAAATCCTAACCTGATTCCTAGAATCATTAGAAGGCAATAAAGCTCAGTGAGTCCCAGACCTTTGTTCAGATCACATTCATGTCTTGTTGAGTGGATTTCCCTAGAAGATCTTCCTTTTGATGAACACTTTGAACTCTCTCTGTTTGGAACCTCATCTGACAATGAATTATTAGACCTAGTCCAAGATCCAAAATTCCTCAGAGAACTTGAAATCCAAAGAGCCAATTTGTCAGTTGATCAATATCTGCAGGATTCCACTCAGTCATCTCTTATCACCGATAGAACACCTGAACTTTCTGAGACTACTTCTCTTTCTGCTAGTTCATCATTATTCCCTCACTTGTCAGAAATCTATTCCACTCCTCCTTTCATCCCTTTACGTCCTCTTCAATCTATCATCACTCAACACCCTAACACTACCTCTAGTTCTTCTTCCACAACTTAGACACCTCCTGTTACCCCAACTCCCGTTCATATCACTACCCAACCTACAATCATGGCCAATAGATATGCTCCCCTTGTGTTGCCTACTGCCCTAGCTGCTATGCCATAGGATTATCAGAGTAAAATTACTACTTTTGATGGCACTTGAACTTACACATCTCAACAACATACTAGGAAAATGACTGACTACTTTGAACTTCATGAGATCGACACAACAAATGTTAAAATGAGAATTTTCGTCCAAAGTCTAGCTGGAGAAGTTAGAACCTGGTTTAGATCTTTAGCTCCCCAAAGCATAGACAGTTTAAGAGTCCTTTACCAACAATTCTTGAATAGGTGGGAGAAAAAGAAGGACCCCCTTCAGATTTTATTTTAATATGAGAACCTTAAAAGGGGACCTCATGAGACCATTTAGGACTATTGCACTAGGTTCAATAGTGTTTATAGTGCCATTCCAATTGACCTTAGGCCCCCACCTAGTTTAGCCCTGATCAAATTTCCTGATGGATTTGATTCAGATATGGCTTTCCAGTTAAGAGAAAGGAACCCCCCCTTATTGGAAGAAATGCAAAGCGTAGCTATTAGTGTTGAGGCTAACCTACTTTCCAAAAGAGCCACAGCTAGGAATGAAAGAAGAATACCTGTAAAAGATGAAATTAGACCCTTTAAACAAAAGCTTGATGCTATTTTCAAAGGAATGGACAAATTGGTGGACAAAGTTGAAAATATGGAAAGGAAATCTCCTTGGGATGGCCAACAGGCTAATTCAGGGAGAAATCCTAACTTTAGGAAAAATTAGAACCAAAATGCTGGAAAAAATATTCCTGACTAGAATATTAGACCACCTTTCCAAGAAAACTATGTAGAGGCCTCCCATTCAGAAGACCCTGAACAAGACACCCAGATAAATTTAATGGGTCTAGATGGTGAGGAATATGTCTTACTAACTCAAGACGACTAGGAGTCATACGTATTGCAACAATTCCGAACCCAAACATGAGAGTCATCTGATTTTAAACAGGGATATGACTGCTATTTTGAGGCACATACGCAGTATAATTTGAGAAGCAGAAAAAGTACTGATGCCCCAGAACCAAACCATAAAATAAGTCCTAATCAACCTAAAAAGAGTAAAACAGTTCCAGTGACAAAAAAATTTCAGATCCTTTCTAGAACAAATCAAAATCCTCCTAGCCCCACCATAGAAGATGTGTCTGATAATCAGCCCAATAATGAACAACCTTCCACTTCTCTTCCCTTCAGGGAAATAGTGGAAGAATCTTCAAAGATCAGATTAGAAAAATAAAAAAAGAATATCCCAAATCCTGAAAAAGGAGAAAACATAGAAAACACTACTTCCCGAAACCCAAAAGTTCAAACAGAGAAAGCAACCCTGCCCTTTAATCTTGGAGGAGAGGTTGCCAAGCTTAAAATTTCATTTCCTTTGACAGAACTAGTAAAACATGATGCTTACAGGTCTCAGATAAACAAATCATTAAAAATCACTGAAAATGAAGACTTTGTAAATCTTTTTGATGACCAGCCTGAGTTAATTTTTGGCCCTGAAGTGAATGGGAAACCATGTGAAGGTGGGATACCACCCTTCTATGTTAGTCTCAATATCCATGACAAAATTTTGCATCATGCCATGTTTGACTCTGGTGCCTCGCATAATCTCATGCCCAAGTCTGTTATGGAGAAACTCAACTTAGACATTACTAGATCCTATCGGTATTTATTTTCCTTTGATTCGAGTCAAGTGAGGTGTCTAGGTGTCTCTTTGGTTCAGTACCCTGCCAAAACTATACTTATGGATATAGTGGTAGCAGACATTCCACCCAAGTATGGTATGCTGTTGTCCAGATCCTGAGGTGCCAAACTTCAGGGGTCTCTATAATTAGACATGTCATACACTACTATATCTATTTTTGGACAACCAAATAAGCTATATAGAGAAACTTTAATGAAGTATGTAGTGAGTAGTCAGGAGAGACCTCAAAACTTTCCTATTTACTCAGTGCATTCTGATATGGATTCCTTCATTCTCTATAATGTAGAAACTAATCCAGAATATAATCCAAATGATATAGTAGCAAAACCAAAAGAAATTATAAAAGAAAAGTCAACTATCCAAATTCAAGAGATATCATATGACAAAGAAAACCCAGATGCCTTAGCTAAGAAAAATTCCACTACCCCAGATGAAAACTATGAACATGAAATCTTATGGCATTTAGAGTTTGATGGTTCAGTAAACAAATTAGGTGCAGGAGCAGGAGTATGGATACATAACCTAGAAAATGATCATGCAAAGGGACATGCCTATAGATTAAATTTCAAATGTACAAACAATATGGCAGAATATGAAGCACTCCTGCTAGGCCTCAAGCTAGTTAAAAGATTAGGAGCTATAAGGGTATCGATCATGGGAGATTCTGAACTGATAGTTAAATAGATTAAAAGAGTTTACATAACGAGGGACCCTAGATTAGGACTTTGCAGAGGTACAGTTATAGAAATCCTTAACACTTTTTTAGAAACCAAGCTTGCAACCATCCCTAGGAAGCATAACATGCAAGCTCATAGCCTCTCTATGTTTGCCAACACTTGCAAATTGCCTTTTCAGCCCAATCAGCAATATACTGCTGAGGTCAGGCATAGGCCAGCTATACCTGATAATCTTAAGAACTGGCAAGTTTTTGAAAGCGACAAGCATATTAATCACTTTTTGAGAAGATTCTTCAGCGAAAATCACATCGAGATACTTTTGTCGACGCATTTCGAACCAACCAGTGTGGCTCATCGTCAGGACAAGTTGAGTGAGCAGATCTCGCATTGCACATTAAATAGATAGGGCAGAATATCCAATGACCCAATTTTCTAGATAGGTAATGGCTAGAATGACAACAGCTAGATTGGATCGAGAAACGGCTAGTTTGACTTTATAAGTTAATTTAATATTCTTGTTAATGTAAATGGATCATTTTAATATATTAAGTAAATTATAAAATAGATTAATTTGAAATTGTTATTATAAATATTAAAACTATTTAATTAAATTCTAATTAAAATAAATTAATTTAAAATTGTTAGAATAAATTAATTTAAAATTGTTAGATATTATTTAGTTATAAAAGTTAAAATTAGAGTAAGCTATATAAATAGTTCATTATATTCTAATTA
>APFE031411301.1:0-15197 GCA_000404065.3 Pinus taeda
TATGAGTCATATATAAAGGATAGAGACTCCCTGCGAGGAGCATCGTGTCTTGTTTTGTAATCGAGCTCTGCTCTATTGGAGGTTGCCCCTCGAAGAGGCCTGTGAACATTTCTCTCTGAGTAATAAAATCATTGCTATTCTGTGTTCTGGGTATATTTTCTTCGCATATTCTGTGTTCTGGGTATCTTTTCTTCGCATATTCTCTATTCGGTATTACTTTGCAGGTTAAGAAGCATAACACAACTTGTTTGGAAAATCATCAACTACAATATCACTGAACTCCTGTAGCATCTTCTGAATTTCTGCAGGCAAATCAGACATTTCTATGTGCAACAACACTATCTTTGCCCTCCTCACAATAACATAGTTCACTTCACTTTATTTGATATGTTTCAAAAGTTGTTTTCCACCTATCAGTAATGCTTTCATCCCGCTTGCTTCTATTGTCTCCTCTTCCTTGATGGGCACAAGTGTGTGCTTGATCCCATCTTTAACAAACTTGTAGCAGTTTGTCTTCCCATCGTGTACTACCTTTCGATCATACTGCCATGGTCTTCCTAGCAGTATGTGATACACGTCCATTGGCATAATAACACAGATAACTTCATCTTTGTACCTGCCAATGTGAAATTCAACTTCACACTATTCGTCAACCAACAGCTGGTGGCATTTCTGCAACCACGACACCTTGTAAGGGGTGGGGTGATTTAGCTGCGTCAAACCCAACTTCTCTACCATCTCGGTGGCAACCAAATTATCTGTACTCCTGTTAGCTTTGATACATGTTGCTGATTTTCGAAGAGTGGAAGTAAGCTCGGTCCTTGGTTTCTTGTTTAGAAGAGGTCTTCACCGATTATCATCCTCCTTCTCCTTCACCTCGCTTACTCCCTTTCACCCCGCTAACTCCATTTTTTCCCTCGTCTTTCGCCGATGCGATATTGCAATGTGATTAAATCACTATCACAAATCGCATCCATGTGTGTAAAGGCTACGCCCCTTGACTCCCGCCGATGCGATATTGTGATGCGATCTGATCACAATTGCACATTGCCCAATCCAACGACTCCCGCAAGCCGCCCATGCGTTAACCTGCGATCGCAGTGGTTTTCATCCCGTCCCATCTGCCACGCATCACCCGATGATTGTGATCGCTTGCCCTTGTATGATTACCACTCACCCACCAAAAGTGGTGTGATACATACTGCTTATCGCCCATTTTACCGTCCCCGCTCGTTATCTCTCGTGCTACTCTTCTGCCCGATGGCCGTCAGATCTGTCCGCCTGTGATCTGACGGCTCACGTTTGTTTGATCATGTTTCTACCCAATTCCTCTCGATACTCTGTGTCAAGCGCTTTCCGCCATCCATGCATGCAATCCGACGGTCGATCTTCCTTCTTTGTTTGTCCATACTATCCACGACCATAGCCATTTCATGCTCCCAAAGGACGAAGGTAACTTGTTCACCTGTATCTGGTGCATTTCCTCTCCAACAACTACATTTAAGAAACATGATGGCCGAGAAGAAAAAGGACATGCCTCGAGCAGTTCAGAGCATTTATCAGTTATGGAATTTCTTCCATACTACACTCCACCTGTTTAGGAAGGACAATAGAGCACCAGAGAACGTCAAATTCATTCATTAAAGCAAGCAAATTGTAGCAGAGACTCCATCAGAGATTTAAAGTGGTTGGTGGTCCATTATGAGTCCTCCACGCATAGAACAATAGAATATCTTTGTAATCAAACTCTATATATACCCAGAAAACATATGTAATCTGGGGGATGGGTTAATGGTTCTGGTTTTGATGTAAGGTTCAACTTCTAGAGATTGTAACTACTTTGATACTTGCAGCATCTGGTCTTCATTTTCAGCTAGTACAAGATTCTTTTGCTGTTAATTTCTCACTTTCCACTTCTATTCTATTCTAGGCTATGCCTAGTATGCATTTGTTCATGTGCTCTTGATATTTAGCATTAGAGGGGCTATCATCCCACCTCTGTGTTGAAGTCTAGTATGTATCATTGAATGTGTTATGCAAGTTTCTATTTACTTAGTGCCAGAGAGCTGTCATCCTATCTGTGCATTAGGAAATAGATTTGCAGACCTTTTTACTGGTTGCAGTCGGCAATCACATGGTCTTGTGCATCTGCTGGTGTGGTTAGTGTTATCCATGTTCACCTGATTCTTTAAACTGTGAGTAATTGGTGGTCTAAAGCCTTGTAGTCTGGGGGTGTTCAGCCATGTCTGGAGTTAAGCATAGTAGAAGTGGTTATCTGGCTTGGAAAAGCATCATTCCTTCCATTCACCCATTTCCCACATTATGTTCAGTTTGTAATGTTCCCGAGCATCTTCGAGATACAACTTAGGAGAGTTTCTTGGGGTGATAACAACTCCCACTGTCGATGATCAACTTGCAGCATTTCCTGTGTGATTTGCAAACTGTCTGGAATAATGCTTTCCTTTGGGTCTGTTCAGCTGTTTCTTTGGTTGGTTTCGGCAACACTTTGTTCAAAACTAAGGCTTCCCCCATTTTCATTACATTTTCTTCTTCTTGGGGCGGTGCCTCAACTTCCTCAGGCTGTGAAACAAACGTTCGTCTCTGGCCAAATTGTTCCGCTTTAGGGCATTCAAAAGATTTGTGCCCCCACTTGTGGCCCCTGTAGCACTGATAATTAGCTCCTCTACCTCGGCCATTCCCTCTTCCTCGCTGATATGGCCTGCCACCTCTAGTGATATCTCCTTTTTTTACTGTTCCTGAAGCCTTGGAGCTGCTGCCCTTTTCGCTATTACTATCAGTTCATCCTCTGCCATATGACTGTCCTTGTCCTCTACTGGTTCCCCATCCTATCCTAGCATTTTGTTTTCTAATAGTATTTTCCTCAACCTTCACAGCACTCTGATAGGCTTCTTCTATATTTCTCGGGGAAAGAATGCTGATTTCATCCAGTATTTTCAATCTCAAACCATTTACATATCTTGTTGTCTTCTCCAAGGTGTCCTCGTTGTAACCATCTCTTAAGTTTACCCTGTAGAATTCTTCTGTATACTCCCTTATTGTCATCCCATTTTGTCTCAAATTCTACACTTGTTGATACAGTGTAACTTGGTAATCCTTAGGTAGAAATCTTCCTTTCAGCTTGGCCACCATCCTTGACCACTTCTTTATCAGTAAATCGTCCTTCTTCTCTCTGCTTGGAAATTGTCCCACCACAGGGTTGCGTGTCCTTTCAACTTTGTTGTAGTGAACTTGACTCTTCGGTCCTCGTTGACCTCTTCACTTTCAAAATACTTGTCCAACTCGCTTATCCAGTTCAACAGAACTTCTGTGGACAGGATGCCATTGTAATTTGGAATCTCTGGTTTAGGCTTGCTGTTGGCCAATAGAACCGACCTCAACAACTTCATCTCCAGCCCTTCCTCATCCGCGTCTATTGTAACTATGGCTTCTTCCTCACTGTCATCTCCTATTTCTGGATCCCTTCTCCTTCCTACTTCCACTACCTCCAAACGAGTAGTAAGGATCCTTATTTCTTTCCTCAGTCCTTCATCTGTTGCTCTACGCACACCTCTCCCATGTCCTCGTCTTCCAACTTCCATGTCTATCCTGGCACTTTCAATTTCCTGCTCTGGTACCACTTGATGGGTCCAGCCCCTTGTTACACTCACCAACCTTAATAAAGGAATATAAATTGATTGAAATGATTAACAATTTGATTGAATGTGTGATTGATTCGTTCGGTGGTTGATTACATTGATTTAATAAATATTTGGCTCTTGGTATTTATGACTTGTACCTGCACCGCTAGTTCTTGGACAAGTGTCCACTCCTTGAAAGTCTCACTCCTGCTTTGGTAATTGACCCACAAACCCTATCTCCCGGTCATTTTGCTCGTCATGCTGTTAGAGGTTGAGGGTTTCACTGTGTAGTCTTTCTGTGTGATTTCGCAGTAAGTTTTATGTTGCTCCTTGTGTTTTGGTTCAGTCTTTGACCCGGAAACCTGTTCGGCCTCACTATCTGGTAAGAGACTCTTGTTCGACACTCGTTTTTGCTTGTTTCTCTGCCTTGGCACTTAATCTACTCTATTGTGCTATGGAAATTAGCTTACTTGAAAAGATTTATGAATTTCTCTGTGTATGTGGTTAATGTTGGTTGTTTTGCTGGACTATGCAACTATTCCTTTCTTGGCTTCTTCTGTTCAACTGTTCTTAGAGCTCTCTGGTCATATTACTCTGTTTCTTTGATACGTTGTGGTCTCAGGGTCTTTGGATTCGGTTTCTTCTTCAAAGGCAAGGTAAGGCCTCGTTCTATGCTATTGTTATTCTCTCCTTTTCATGCTTTTGGATAACTCACTTGCTCCTTCGTGAGCGAAGGGACCCTCGGTGACTGCAACCTAAGTGCTCTGTCTCTGCACTGGTAAGTCCAAACCCTTTGCCTTTGTATTTTTTTTTTGTTTCTTCTATCTCTGTCATGGAGCACTCATACTTTGTTGTTGGCATTTTTCATTGCAGGTGGGTTCGTTCTGGAGGTCTTGGCTTCGACTTTATGGCATGCTGGCTAGACCTGGGTAGGGTTGCTCCTTGTTAATCTTGTTCAATTGTTTTATCTCTGTCGCTAGCTTAGGTTAGGGTAGTCTGTTGTGGAGACTTTTGGCTGTCCGATAGTATGTAGCTAAGTCTGTAAGACTTGCATTGCTCCTGTTTAGGATAGTTGCTGTAGGCTTGTTTTCGGTTAGGGTTTCTAAACCCGTCCACTGTTACAAACTCATTGGATTTGTACAACGTTATTTCGCATAGACTGTATGTATATTGAACAGAGATTTTTCGGTTACTTTTGTGAATAAAAAGAGAGGGTTTCTTGTTTAGAAAATACCTGTATTATTCGTCTTTGTTTTTGCTATTCGAAATTTGTATAACTTCCAAGAACTCCTTTCGTTCTTTTGATTAGTAATTCTGGAACCATGCAGCCTCGTCTCTCTAGTGTCCTCCATGGCTATATTTGCAAGATTTCTTTGTTGATTTATTGATCTATTTAATCAATACAAGTAGAACAATATATGTATATATGCTTGTAGAATAGATACCAGAGAATGTGCTTTCATTGTATCAAGCAATTCAACAAACGATAGATAGACAATTGTGGGATGTTAAAAAAAGTAACTTGTGTGCTCAAAGATGTTTTTATTCTATTTCTTTTCCTCCAAAAAAGTTGAACCTGTTACAATGCATTCTGTCTCTTTTTCAATGATTGCCTAGAAACAGTTTCTCCTAACTTCTGTTGGTTACATTTTGATAGTTCATTTTCAGTTCTAAAACTGTTTATTTCTCTACGCTACAATCTGTAAAAGTTAACATGAAAAATAAAAATAATTATTTGTAATAGTTTGTCTAATTAACCTTCTACCTTCCTAAACATTGTTTCTCTACGAAATTAAAATAACAACAAAAGAAACGACTACAATGTTCACTTGCAATTTCCTTCTCAATCCTCTCAAAGACCAAACAATCTTCTGTCATGATGACCGACCGGTCAGCTAGATGCCCTTGCATCATTTTCTAATTACTCATAACTCTAGATCCTTATGCTAAAGTATGCTTCAAAACGATAATTATTTTCAGACCGTTTTCATATCATGATTTACATAAAACAAATTGTACGTACCTCTTATCATACCTTCGTCTTTAAGGATTTTGGTCCTTCCTCATGATTCAACACTTTTAGATACATGTGCCTTGACTCTTTTAACCTTCATTGAATTGTTTGCTTCAGGTAACCTTCGTATAACAGCTTGAAGGATGAACTTCATAACTCAAACCTTCATTCTTTCTCAGATATATAGCGAGATGTATTAGGCTGCAAGACTACTTGCAATAGAGACGAGAGTGAGCTTTAGAAAGTAGATTGGTGAGGTCTCAGATGCTTCATCGATCACATCACCATAAATACGTATGTAATTTTGCCATAGATCATGTTTAATGTATCATATGAAACTGTTGAAGTCAAGGAGAATACTGTTACATCGTGTGAGACGATCTCATAGTGCGAGACATCCACTAAAACCGAGATTGCTCTAGGTTACGTATTGAGTGATCATCCACAGGTGCGAGTCTATTTATTTGTCATAGTCATAAGGATGTAATCTTACAGTTAGGTCAGCTTTCCATACAACTGTAATACTCTTACAGAGTTGTGCAATTATGATGAGAGTTCCATATATCAGAACAGGGATGATGCTTATTTTACGGTTTCGAGCCTGAGGTAGAGCAAGGGTAATATTCACAACATAGATGCGAGACTGATATAATTGCAGAGATGTGAAGAAATGTGTCATATGAAGATTTTTTCCATCCATACCTCAAAGCAACCGAACCTCAAAATTATTGTCTCATATGTAGCCTCAGAACTATATATGCGAGATCATATGAGCGAGATACTACTAAGACATGCGAGACACTCTTACGGAGTCATAATAGAATATAGTATCTAGAGTGCGAGCCTTTGTGTGGGAATCTGAGCTATGCGATAACACCGTAAAACCACCACAAAGTTGAATTGATGTCTTTGTTAACATAGTTGATATAGAGTGTAATGAATTTATTGAATTCGAACCATACTCAAGCGAAAGTAATGGCATTGTTTAATGAGAAATTTCGAGCCACAGTAATGTTACTGTGCCATTGACACGCGATGTGAGCCACAATTATGCGGTTTTTAGGAATATGATTGAACTATAGAACGAGCACTGTAACCCTCAATTCAATCTATTTGCTGAAATGCTAGCTTTTGTACAAAATGCGAGTCACTGCGAGCTATGCATGATTTTATTTTTGTGCTGTAATAGGATCTTAGATTATGCAAGTCCCTAGGTTATAGAGATGCAAACCATACGTTGAATTGTGCGATTATTGTTGCAGCAATTGTGGTCATTAAAACTGGCCACTGAACTTGAACCAAATGTTGGCATCTTTTACGACAGAATACAGAGTGCGAACCAAAAGTGTGCTACAACGAGCGACAATAAAGAAGTCGAGCCATGAATATAAAGAATATGAAAAACGTGAGCCCTTCTGAATCATATGACACATAATTAAATTACCATTGGAATAATATCTTGCGAGGCCACATGATCTCGAGATTTTATGATTAATGAGAGACTATATTGTAATGTCCCATAATCAAATAATTGCAATCATCGAACTTCAGATTATGCGGGTCACTGTAAATAAAAGCGAGTCATAGAGCGAGTCCATACAATGAACCATTGTAAAAATAAGTCACAGTAATTAACTTTGAACCACATTGATAAGCAATGCCATTTCTGTGTATAGTGAACCATGAATGACGATGCCATCGATCTGAAATGTGAGGCTATGAAAGATAAACCAAGCCACTGAGATTCAAATATCACAGAGTTTTACACTTTGTTAAGTCTTTAGAATTATGTCTTATTACAGGTTGTCAACAAAGAGTGACCTTGAACCACCAAATTAAAGTCAACTTAGCTCTTAGCTCTTTACCATGTTGAGAATTCAAGAGGCTGATCAATTTTACAATTTTACATTAAATTTTTCTTTGATAGTAATTTCTTGTGAATTAGTTGATCTCTTATTAATATTTATCTTAGTTGTTTCATCAAATATTTACTATAGCATAAACATAAACATGAAAATCTTAGTTGTTTCATCAAATATTTACTATAGCATAAACATAAACATGAAAATCACAAAAACAAAAGAACACATAATATAATCTCTCAATGGCTTATGGATATATTTTTAAAAATAAATAAAATTTATAGTATTTAAACAAATTAATTACAAAGAAAAGAACAAAAGAGAAGAAAAAAAGATATTTATAAAGAATTATAACTATGTCGATATGTGTTTCTTCTTTTTTAATAAATATTGGGAAATTTGTATTGATTAAAAAGGTTGAAGCCAATAGTTACAACTGAGAGATAGAGAAAGTTTACAATTGAGAGATACAAAAAATGGCTACTCTCTTTGATGAGGTAAGTCACCAGGCCTATTGAGTTTCTCAATAAGAACTAATTATGTTTAACCATACAAAGTTACTAACCTTGTCCAAATAGAAACAATGTAAAGATATTGCTAGAGAAGAGCTTAATACAAATTGTAAAAACTAAACTTGACATGACATATTTGAGTTTGAGTCAAAAGGAATAGTTGCTTCCATATTTTTGATGTCTCTATTGATGTTCAACTTGGCCCTAGAAGGTTAAAGATAATTTTGTTGCTACTTGCCAACCTAGTAAAAGGAGATAATTGCAACTGAGGCTAGGGTTTCCTTGATAAGATCATGATTGGAGGTGTCTCATTTTGCTATCCTATGGCTATTATCCCTGAATGTTTGTTCAAATTTTGAACCATTAACTACAAAATGTCCAATTTGTTCTTCGATTGTAGTAATACCCCATTATGGCATTAACTTTGAAATTGACAATATGAAGGCTTACTTATTGGAAGCTTCCAGATGGGATTGAAGTGAAATTTCAAGTTCTCGAAGTGTAGCCTTGTATCACTCGAGGGAGGGTCTTGTCTCGTGAAGCTCATGATAATCCATGATCTCAACATCAATGGAGGAGGATTATGTATGAAAAAGGGAGGGATTTTCAAACAAATGTGTTAGACAAAGAATCCTCAAGCATCCCTAGACACATAGAGAATGATGTCTAGAAAAATCTCGGTAGCTATTACCAAAGTTGAGTAGTATACATCTCTAGGAAATAATGAAGGGATAAGAGCATTTGAAATTACATTAGCACCAATCCTAATAGGAGGGATGCATAAGGGATACAATGAGAGAGGGAAGTTGGAGCCAAACTATTGCAATTCTCTTAAATAGCATTATAGGGCTCCCACTAGAAACTAGAGAGTGATGGAGCCTACTACTTCATGTGAGAGAAGAAATTTCCCACCTTGAAGCACGAGAGCCATCATGTAGCATTCATTAGGGAGAATGGATGAGAAGTGGAGCACGATGCAAGGGAGAGCTAGTCTTATCTTCTTTGTCCTTGCTACATGGGAGAATTATGCCATGCATTGCACCATCTACCGAGACAATCCTAATGTGCATGGTTTGACTTGGAAATTAAGGAATTGATTATTCACACCTTTGATCATTAATGGTCATGGTCCCCTATTTTTGCTTTGAGGCCTTGTTTTCCATTGAATTATGTCCGCAGATAATATGAAATCAACCCAAAGATTCAAACTTGTCACAGTTTTGTTAAATCATTTTTAAGATGGAAAGCTAGATTTATGTCTCAAGGAGAGGTATTGGAAACCATATGCTTTATGATTAAGCTGGAGTCATTTAGCACTATTAGCTTTATGATCTACATACTAGTGGCAAGTTGAAGTCATTGGTTACACACATATGTTTCCACTAAGTTATTTGACATTATTCGAAGGTTCTATTCAAAGGTGTTGAATATTGTCCTCCTTGGGCTATAAATATTTTCTCTTGCGCTTGCCTCCCTAGGTAGATAAGCATATCCTTATTGGAAGCCACATTAATGAATATTTTAATGACAATTCTAGATCGATGACCTAAATATATTAATAGTAAAATATTCTTTGTAGCACTTGGAGGCAATTGTTGTCCTGTTGTCGTTTCGATGAGGATATGTTGATTTTGGGTGGTGAATGATTGATTATTGAGTTCTTGTTCATATATAGGTGTGTGATCATGTTCAACTCATGTTTTCTTCATCTCTCATATCTTTGGTCTCACACTTAGTCATTTTTTGAAAATGATCCTTCCCCGATCAACCTCTCTTTGGCCTGCCTCCCTGAATTACACATTTCATGATCTCAAGCCTCAATCAGCGTATCCTTCCTCTTGGAACTATGCAATGTTCATTCACTAGCTCCAAGGGCTACGTATTGCATAGCCACAATGCTCAAGAACTCTCCCTCTGCCCTCAGAAACTATGCAATATTCCTTTCTTGTGCACTGTGTAGTTTCAGTCAATAGTGTGGCCTCTTTGTCTCACTAAGTTACTCAACTGAATAGTCATTAGCCTCCTAAAATTGCGCACTGCACAATCATAGTGAGAAATCCCTTCCTATCTAATTTATTGCCTTGCTCAACTATGCAATTTTTAGTCTCTGGCCTTCCTGAACTACATATTCTGCAATCACAATGATAAAGCCTTCATCATTGTTTCACTGACTTGTCCAATTACTCACTATGTAGTTTCATTGAGAAATACCTCACTCTTTTCTCCATAACTCCCTCAACTACACAATCTTCCTTCTCTAGCCCTCAGATATTGTGCATTGTGCAATCAGAGTCTCTAGACCACCACCCTTTCCTCTTGGAACTGCACACTCCACAATCCTTGAGCCTCCTCCTCAACCCAGTACGTTGTTCCAAATCAGCCAGTGAAAGGCATGAAGGATCAAATACACTAAGATTTTTCTTTACTGAGGTCACCTTGTTGAGTGAATCCCATTTGCAGGTATTGTATCTTGACATGAAAAGATGATGTTCAAGGATAATGTTTATGTAATCATTCAGAAAGACACTTGTGAAGCCAAAACCATGAAGAGATCATCAAGTGATAAAATGAAGGTACACAAGGTCACAACAAAATATTAAAGATAAAGATCACATAAAGACTCTATATCAATCAACCTCTTGGAGGATGAAGATGGAGCACATGCAAAATCATTCATGAATATATCAAGGGAGCATCAAAAAGAGAATCTTTGTATTGATTCATCATTATGAAGATCCAAGTCATGTTTTTCCAATTCATGGCTTGCAAAAGTGTCATCACAATGTCGTATGTGTCAATGGGTCTTGTTGCATGATATGGAATGTAATTATGTATTTTCAAAAATTAAAAAATTTAAATGTGTGGAAGTCCAAGAGTCACATGTGGAATATGAAAAGTCACATGTAGACTAAAGAGTCACTAGAAGTCCAAGAGTCTTGTATAAGTTTGAGTCACTTGGAAGTCCAATAGTCATGAGGGAAGATCAAGAGTCATAACGATATGAAATTCCATTCTTCTTGTTATAAATAAACCCTCATAACTCAAGCAAGGGGATTTTGGAGTCATAGACTTTGGAGAGCTAGCCTTGACTTCTCTAGGTTGACATAGGAGAGAAGATCATTCTTTGGAGATGAAATAAGCGGCTTAATGTTTGACTATTGGAGCTAGTGTCTCACCATTCTAATTGTGTACTTGGATATTTCACCTAATAATCATAAGATTATTGAGCCAACACATTTTCATGGATGTATTTTGAATATTATAATACTATTTTTTAGATGTTTCTGGTATATTTACGTTAATTTGTACTAAAGAAATTGAACTATTTCATTGGCTTTGGTACTTATCTTGTTGAATGTGTGTTGTATGTGCTTTAACGTTCATTGTGTCTATGTGGAATATTTTGCTAGATAATTAATTAATATTTCCTTTCTCTCATGTGCCCCTCTTAGGATAGTACTATCACTTTCCTTCTAGAGACTCACTCTTACTCTACTCTTGTGAAAGCCTCCTTTTACACATTATAATTGGTGTTTCACAGTGTCAACTTTCTTGGTTATTTCGAAGGTTTTGTGCATACTCTCTTGTGTTATTCATTGAAGCAAAGTAAACCTTAGAGTTAAGGTGGTCAAGCTGATAATCCATTTGGGGCTCCTAATCCAAATAGTGTGAGGCCTAATTGAGACTTCATACTAGCAAGAACACCTTGGTTGAAAAATTTCTATCGTCGCCAACAATTGGTACTAGAAGGAGGACTATATGAAAAGTTGTTCCCATTGAGTCTGTTTTAAACTTACTATCTTAAATGGCACATCTCCAAATTATACTCCCATGGTGTTTTTCCAATATGTCTAAATGTACACTTTTAATCCCCAATGAACCTCTTTATAACTTGTCTCAATTAAAGCTTTATAGTGAGGGTGAAATATCCATAGCTGAGCATATATCTAATCTTCTTTATTTTTGTGAATTTTATGATATTGATTATGAACATATTTCTTGTGTTCTTTTCTTCCTAACCCTTGAAGGTCGAATTAACCAATGTTGTCATACCTTACCCTCTTCTTACAACCATTCATTTGATTAATTCCTCAAGGAGCTTCATTTAGCCTTTGATAACTATGATTACTGGAATGTCCTCAAAAGTATTAGTCAACTAAGAATGAAAAATAGTGAGTCAATTTAGGATATTTCTAATCAATTCCTTCACGTATGTTATGAATTTATTGAAGAAGATATGGATTTCGATTTATTTAAAGAAAATCTTGAGTGTTTAATTCACATCTCTTTTCATGGTGAATTTAAACCCCCTGATGTTTATGCTTCCCCAACTCTTTTATATCATGAGACACATCTAATTTTAGAGGAGGAACCTACTTTTCCTTTTGTTCCTTTTCCTCCTATTTTTTTGTACCAATTTGGATGCCTCATGGTGATAATGTTGAAATTGGGAAATTTTCAAATCAAATGGTTGATCTGTCTCTTCAACCTTCATCCACTTCCCATTATCCAGATCTAATGGAGGAAACCTTGGAATGGTTCATGGGGCCCAGGATGAAGATTGATCCTTCCATTCCTCAAGATCATATTAACACTCATAACTTCAACTTTGAATCTAATTTGGATATTTGTCTTCCTCTATCATCTCATTCTCATAACCCCTTACCCCTTGATCTACTCGACCAATCTCTTTCAAACTCTTCTGATTCTCATTTTTCTAATCTAAACAATGAGTAGGTGAAAGGTAGTCACATTTCATAGATAGAGGAGTAGAAAGGTGAATATTCTTTCGATCTTTCTACTTTTTTTTAAAGTCATCTCTGTCAAGATTATGTTCCTTCATTCTTGGATGACTTAGAATATACTAACTTCGGTAGTCAATCAAATGAAGTTAATTTTCCTAATCAATCTAAATAATTAGGAAACCATCATTCTGATGATGATGACTCTATTGAAGTATATGATGAAGAATTCCCAAGTGCACCAATTGATCTTTTGGTTTATCAAGAAGATTTTAATTTCAAAGATATGGATCTAGAAACTGATTCAATCAAACAAAATGTTCCTATGGAAACCTTCTCTTCACCTCACTATCCCTTGTGCTCTATTGTTTGTAATGCAGTAACTTGTGAAGAATATACTCCATGCTCTTCAGGTTCATCGTCTAATTAGTTGGACTTTGCATTGACGCAAGGTGGTGAGATTATCCATGACAAAGAAGGAAACCATGAAGTCATAAAGCATCCATTCCATTCCTTGTAATATCCTATTTTGCATGAAGATAACCCTTCAAATCATGTTGCTTATGCATTTTCTCCAATTTATACATCTCTAGATTTATAATCAGAAGAATCTTATGACTTGAGTAATATATTTGTTGAAGTTGGAAAATATGATCAAACCAGTGATGTAGATGGGTGCCTGTTATGCAACCAGATCAGAAAACAAAAGAAAATATAGATAAACGACTTGAAAATGAGCCTCTTTGAGGGGGAAACCTCCTTTAAATCACATAAATGAAAAATTCTAGGATGCTTCAAATGAAAAGACCTCCTTGGTATATATAGGATTTTGAGGGGTCACAATATAATCAAAGCCCACATAAAAATAATAATGTAAGAGAACAACAATAATAATAGTGGAATTAAATGGGGCATAACAATAACAATATGAGGGATACATGGGAATAACAATAAAAATAAGGGGGCTACACTAATAATAACAATAACAGAGGTACACTAGTATTATAGGGACCTAACATGCCCCTCTCCTTCAAAACAATGGTGTCCTTAATGCTTCAATAGTTCTGAATACTTTTGTATAAAATTATCATCCTCCCATGTGGAATATTTAGCAGTTAAGTTCTTCCACTATACTCTGAAATTGTTTGATTTTGTAGTTGTCAGGTTCTTATTTCCATGACTACTTCAGGCTCCAATATGATTTTTCCTTCATCATCAAGTTCCAGAAATATTGTTTGAATTGGGAGCTTGTCACTGATAACCTTCTTTAAGCATGAAACATGGAAAACTGGGTGTACTTGGGAAGTTGCAGGAAACTCCAATTTGCATGCCATAACACCAATATTTTGTAAGGACCATAATATTTGAGGGATAATTTATTATCCTTCTTAGCTTTCATGAGGGACATTTGTTTGTATGGTTGTAGCCATAAAAATACCTAGTCGCATATGTCAAAATATCTTTCATAGCGATGATGATTTTCCATTTGTTTCATTCATTTATGCACCAGAGTGAGGTTATCCTTTAAGAGTTCAAGAACTTGTTGTTGATGCTTGATGTGATCTTCCACTCTTGAACCTTATAATTTTATCTTAAATATGATATGATGGAGGGTGGATGATATCCCTAAAGTGCCATAAATGGGGTCATTTTTGCTGTAGTATGGCAGGAAGTGTTATACAACCATTTGGCTAGAGGTAACCACTTAACCCATTGTGGTTTTTTATCAGATACAAATCAATGAAGATATCCTTCCAAAAATTTGTTCACTATCTCAATTTTCCCATCAGATTGAGGATAATAATATCAACTATCAACTAATTGAGTAACAAGGCAATAAAATAATTTCGTCTGAAAAATTCCGGTGAAAATGGGATCTCTATCACTTAAATATTCTTTGGGTTTCCATGTAGCTTTTCAATTGTTTCCATAAATGCGGTAGAATATGTATTGGCTTTAGAAGGATGAGATAATGCACAAAAGTACGCATACTTGGTAAGTCTATGAACTAACACCATGATGACACTCTTTCCTTCGGACTTGGGTAAACCTATGATAAAATCCATTGAGACCTCCTCCCAACGCTGACTTGGAATTGATAAAAGTTGTAATAGACCTTGGGTCTTATTTGTGTCAACTTTATTTTGTTAGAAAACTAAATATTATGCCAGAAACTTTTGAATATTATATTTAAAACCATCCCAAAAAAAATCCTTCTTGACCCTATTATAAGTTTTAAAAAATCTTGAGTGCCCTTCTAAAGGATAGATGTGGAATTCCAAAAGAATATTTTGTTTAAATTGGGAATTCTTACATAGATATAAGTGATATTTGTACCATGATGAATCATTTTTCCATATAAATGTATTGTATGTACTGGGATCGTCCTGTAACTTTTGAATGAGTGTCCACACCCCTTCATCATTCTG
>APFE031411302.1:0-18842 GCA_000404065.3 Pinus taeda
ATAACAAAATTTTAAGCGACAAAAAAAAATTAGTCTATTAACTTGAGGAATGAAATAAGTTATCCAACCACTATCAACAATAATATGATCAAATAGCTATGTTTACAGAAAATGTCATTTGTGCATTGAAGTATGAAGAATGAAAGGTCTAGTTACTCAAACAATAAGTTGAGCTAGTTGCTAAATACCTCTTTTTAGAAAGAAGGTTCACTATTTGTGAAAAAGACCATGTTACTAAATGTTGGAACTATGGGGTATCACCTCCATGCATGCTCCATTACACCTTGACAAGAAATGTTCCACCATCGCTTATATCAGGATCCTTAGCACTAATATTATTCTTCATTACCATAACAGAAAAATTGTCACATCTTCGCACATCTATATTCTAAAAAAGTCTCACTATAACAACTTTTTCTTTAAAAAGAGAGCTCTTTGTACATATTTGATAACCAAAACTAATTATCTAGATAAACAAAGCATAGAAAATGTATTACGCAATTGCCTATCTTATTTGTCAAAAGTACTCTTAAGAAAAAAATTCGCGAAAAAACATAACCACAAAATACTTAAAATAATTAAAAAGCCAAAAAAACAAAACAAGAAATAAACCGAGTCCAAAGAATTTCATTTGCACTTCCCTTGTCCATGAAAATCAATCCACTCGCACTCGCTTTGACCAAAGAACCACCCAATGTTTCAATTTTTGTGAATCTTATTATTTCAAAAATATATCCTTTATGATATCTACCATCTTGCACAATTTTTTATATATTTGTTGGTGTAATTAATATTTAGGACTAAAGACATTTCTCCTTTCACTATTTGTTTGGATAACTAGATCACTGCTTTTGAATTTATATCATAATTAAAATGATAAGTCTCTACCATCATGCACAATATTTTATATCTTTGGTCTTGCAATTAATATGTAAAATTAAACAATTTCTTCTTTCCCAATTTGTTTTGATGAGTAGATTACTCCTTTTAAATTTGAATAAGAATTAACATGATATCCTTTTAAATTAAAATTTATGTTAGTAAACAAATTGAGTTAATTTAAATTACCTTAGTTTAAATTGGGTTTGATTGATGTATACGTATTGCAAAACGGTTTTTAAAAAAAAGTTTAATAATTTCAATAGGTGTATAGTTTTAAACTATGATAATTTATTAATTAAATAATCATAAATGTTTAATAAACCTTTATATAAATAATGATATAATATAAATGTTAATTAAACCTAGTTATATAAAATAAATGATTAATAAATGATTATATGTGTTAAAAAAATATATTTAATTAAAAATATTAATATATTATATTTTAATAAAGAAAATAATAAAAATTACTAAGTTTTAATAAAATTTTTATATACAAATTTACAATTTAAAAAAAATAATGTTGATTTAAATTAATTATAGTTTAGTTTTATTTTAAATTTGTTTTTAATATTTAAATATAGAAGTTAATGAAGAAAGAATAAAAAGAAAAATATTAATTTATAGACGAGAAATTCTTCAAATACTAATTCAGGAAATGTAGATAATAGATTATAAAAATATATGTTCTAAGAAGTTTTTCATTTTGTAACATTTCTATTATTGATGTTGTGTTTTAATAAATCTTTATTTGTTAACATTTTAATATTGGATGTCATATAATATATAAGGTTAAGTAATTACTCAAAAGTTAATAATGATTATATGTTTTCCAGATATTTTTGAATGACAAAAGAGTAAGATAATAGATTTAAGATGGAATTACACTTAAGAGTTTGATACCACTTTTTAATGAAGTAGACCGTGCTTTAGCTTTTATTTAGACTTCTATTATTATGATACAACTTTCATGTTACCAAGTTCAACAATGCTTGTCCGACTCTACCATGATCTCAAAGGACAAGATCTTGCATATTTATTCCTTTTATAGTGAGATGACAGGGGCATTGAGCACATGAGAGAATCTAATTTTCTATTGTACAATCATTATAACTAGAGGAAAATTCCATTGAAAAATGTTAAGAGTTCGTATTTAAAAGAACCAACTCGAAGGTGGCAAGTTTGAATACATTTTAATAGATGAAGCATGAAATAAATGCTCATGGTTTTATTTTTGTAATGACTCTAAAATAAATTGTTTGGCATTGATGAAAAAGGTGTTGAAATGTTGAGAGATTGATTTTCAAATGGGCATGTCTTTTATTTTAATGCAAGGCTACCACATGTAGGGTTTCTTCCCAAGTGCCAAGAATGTGTGGAGACAAAGCAAATACATTTCAATAATTGAATCATGAAACAAATGTAGATGGTTTCTTTTTCTAATCACTCAAAAAAAATTTGTTTAGTATTGATGAAAAAAGTGTTGAAATGTTGAGACATGGATATTTAAATGGACATGTATTTTATTTTCATGCAATGCTAGTACATGTAGGGTTTTTTCCCAAGTACCTAGAATGCTTGGATACAAAGCATAAAGATATAAAATTACATAACAAAACTCTTTGGTGATTCATGCTCTTGCATTAAATCCTTCATCAAAAAAAAAAAGTCAAATTTGTTTATCTAGATATTTCTCTTCCCATGTTATGTACATCATGTGCTAATATCATTTTATGGCTATAGATACATAACAATCAACTAGCATGACTAAATACATGTTGTCACAACACTCCATGGATTCAAAGTATTAAAATAGAAGTTTGAGTAATATTAAATTAATTAGATTATGTTTAGCCAAGTTTAATAATATAAAAGCGAAATAATTCTATTACATTTTCTTTACATATATAAAAATTAAACCACCATTTTCATCCTTTTGTGAGAATATTAAACGTAACATAGAAAATTTAATTATTCAATATTTTAATAATTTAGCAAGGAGGAAGGAGTTGTACACACACAATTGATTTTCAAATGGTTGTAAAATTTAAAAGTTCATATTTAAACTTGGATATTTTTTTCTTTATTGTCATGTACTTAATACAATTCTTTCATTGTCCAATCTTCTGAAAAGAAATATTGGAATAGGAGAAGAAGAAATAAATGAAAAATATATCAACACTTTAAAACATATGAACTGTCATTACTATAGAACCAACACAATAATAAAAAAAAATGATAAATATGCTATAAAATTGGTTTCGAACATAAACTCGACGAATAAATGAGACATATAAAGATTGTAAAGAAAAACAATGAATGTTATTTTTATAGATTTCGCAACACCTAATTTTAACCATTGTGTCCATGTAATTTTAGTTTTGCAAATGTATACTACTTATAGTTAATCATATCCTAAAATTCATACAATTGCATTCCCATGGATATATCTATAATTGAATTCATAAAGAAACTAATAAACACCAATTCTATAAAGAGAATACTATAGAATCCTTGTACAAACCCAATCTCATTATATATTATAATAGCTATGGACCAATAATATCTCTTCAATGTTTTTAACTTTATTTTGTACACAATCATATCAATAAAGACCAATAATACCCTAAAAATTAATACATAAATTTGTAATTAATGATTGCAGTGTAAGGTTCCAAGTTGCCCATGCACCAAAGTTTCTTATAACATAACCATTCTCCTGTAGTGTTTTTTCTTTTAATTTACAAATACCTAAAGATAAGAAGAATTGCAAATTGAAAAAACTAAATAATTTGGATAATATTAAATTTGTTCTTTTGGAAAGTTGAAATTTAAATATATAAAGTAATTTTGTTACTGAAATTTGAAAATCTTATTAACACATAATAGTTCAAAGGGAAGAACCACAAAATAAAAGTATCTAATGAATCAATAACAACCAATTTAAAATTCATATTCAAAATGAAATAAAACTATCTAATGAATCAATAACAGCCAATTTAAAATTCATATTCAAAATGAAAAGTATAACTTTTTAAAATGTAATTCATGGAAATAAAGTTACCTAAATAGATTAAAGTTGAGGAAGCAATGTCAAAAAGCATAAAATAACCCTAAAAATAAATGGCCGTAGATGAAAATATATGATTGAAAATCAATTTTCAATCAAATTAACCTGTGTGAAGCCATGTAAAAAAACCTAAAGATAAAAAAAAAAAATTAATCACAACTATCAAAATATACCAAAATTCTTAACATTTAAAAAAATATATAAATAGAGATTAATATCAATCTTTATGTAAGAGTTTCCATATTCTAATTTGGTTTTTCATGGTAATCATCCCAAATATTCTATTAGCTCCATTTACCTTTGTACCTTTAAAGACCATGGCTAATTAATAGGTTTATTTAATAAGATTAATATGTTTATTCAATGAGTTTCGTATGCGTACCTCTCTTAACTATACGGATGGACTGTCGCATAAACTTGGTGATAAAAAAATCTTTTGTAAGTAGATCAGTTTTCTTCTCATGAGAAAAAAAATTGCCCGGAAATAAGCTCAGCATATTTTATATAGAGTTATTTAGTGAAGTCCCTAGTAGAGCGAGTGATATCATGTGAATATCAGAACTCCAGTTGAGCAGTGATCAAATTTAAAGGTTTGTTTTTAATTTCATTTGGAAGGGTATAATTTATTTAATTCTTCAAAAATGAAAAATTATAAAAAAAAAATCAATTCTACTGACAAGTATATATTAAATAAATCCCTCAAATAAATTCCATAATGAAATAGTGTTATTTTAAATCTTTAAAATCATTAAAATTTAAAGAGTAGCTTCAATAAAACACTATAAAATATCAATATAACTAGTAAATAAACAAAAAAAAATTATCTCAAATTCCATTAAAAAAAGGTAAACATATGCTTCTTCTATTCATTCGATGATCTTCAAAAATATTTGCACTTACATAATTGAAAATATAAATATACTTTCCGAATGGAAATGGATTCATAGTTTTCATTTATTTCCATAAATCATAAGTAGCATTCCAATCTACCACATTTACAACATTATGTGCACTTAGAGATAGAAACATTAGCATATCTAGTGTCTCGAATGAAAGTTTTTATCTATCATCATTTTTTATCCTGTTTAATTTTCAGAAGCCTCTTTTGCACACTAATGTGCTTGCTCGAATAACAAGAATAACTTGCCATAATTGCATCAAATATGGAAAGTCTTCAAACCATTCATGTTCATCTCCACATAGGTCTCATGCCATACATATGCTTTTTAGGGTATGATTTACACATAGCACAAATAAATTCATTCATTTCACCCAAACATCTAGCAATATCCACAATAGGTGATTCTCCAACGCTAAATTTTTTCACATAAACGTTCCAACTATTTTTTTCTTTCACAGTCTATATCATTCACTTCTTCATAATAATGTTGAGAAGTGAAAAAATTAGCCACATTAAATACATGTAAATATATGAATCTCCTATCTAATGATTTAATCACCTTTACAATAAAACATTTTCCCAACAGAATACAATGATATAGTAGCCTGAATATTTTCATATTTGGAAAAGTTTCTAACCTCAATGGATGTAAATGTACCATACATGTCCTATCTGCAAATTCAAGGGTTCCTCTTTATGCTTTAATTAAAAAACAAGACATATGCACTACATCTACACCAAAAATCTTTCCAAAAATCATTTACTAAGTCTGCTAACAGAAACATATGAGGTAGTGTCAATATATGTAATATCAACATGATACTCTTTAAAATTTTGATTCAAATTATTTAATTCAACATGCATGTTTGCAAGTATATGGATGCAAATTTGCACTTGAAATTTTTTGCCAATGGATACATTTTTTTCTCCCCTAACTCTCAATCCTAACAAATAATGCATGAGTTTAACAAGCCTTTCCAAGACCTTTCCTCTAGAGAGCCTCCTAATTTGATGAATTTGTAAGACCGCTAACTTAGTGATTTGAAATGTATACATTAGCTCTCTCAATTTTCCATGTGTTTTAGTTGATTTTCCGAGCCATGCATAAAATTTGTTTCAACTCTGTTAATATATTACAACTCTGGAAAATGAGACGAAGCCTCATTGATTGTTAATGGTTCCCTGTGAGCTCTGCAATGGATAACTAATAAATGAGGAGCATACGAATCTTAGGAGATAAACATTCATGAATACCCCTCATGGAAGATGCACCATCTGAACCAAAACCAACAAAATTCATGAAATATAAATCCATTTATGCTAAAAGAGTTCTCACTAGATCATACATACATTGAGCTATTCCATCCTTTATTTCAAGTAAACATATAAACTTGTTCATATGAGCTATTCGTCCTTTATTTATGCTAAAAGAGTTCTCACTAGATCATACATACATTGAGCTATTCCATCCTTTCAAGTAAACATACAATTGAGCTATTCCATAAAATATTGTTTTTTTGACCACAGAAATCGTAACATATCCTGATGCTACCCTTCCACGATTTATGGTTTTTGAAAGTAAAGATTTTGGTAAGTCTGTGGACTTAGATGCACCAAATAATGCTTTCCATAAGGATCCTATATAGTGCATATGATTCCATGGAAGTGAGTGTCCTTTTATTATCATGTGCTTTGCCTTCTGATAAGCGACCACTTCTCACCATCTTAGAAGTTATTCAATCATATAATCTAAATACGTCAGATTTCATTTCGCACACTGCTTATCACTAACATTGTCGACCAACACAACTCTAGTTAGTCGCTGCACCTCATCAGCGACGTAGAATTGAGGATCGTTGCACACGCGATGGTGAGCGTTGCACGATGGAAGACGTTGATTTAGTGGAATTCAACAGTCTGATGTAATTGATTGGGTTTGGCGAATTTGTGGCTTGGCACTTTGGATCACAACAAGTCTTATGAGACACTTTTATTTTGGTGGCTGGAGTTAGCTTCAAATTATTTGTACAGGTTGCAGAATTTCGGGAAAGCAATTGTCACTCTCGATCACAACCACCAGTCCCATGCAATTGGCCTTGCATGATTTGTGGGTTGGCACTTTGGACCACAACCAAGTTTTATGAGGCCTTTATTTCTGGTTTGAGTAGGCTCTGTATTTTTCGTACAGGTTTTAGAATTTGCTGCTGGAAAGTATTTGGCCCTCAATCAAAACCACGATAACTTATGTGACTTGGATTTATGGTTGGAATTAAATGCATTAATGAAATTAATTTGTGTTTTGTTTTTGCAGTCCATGAAAAGTATGGTTGTCATTAGCCTTGGTCCGGATTCTTGGAACGAGTGAATTATAAAAATAGTTATTAATCCATTACTTTTCAAGAGAGAAAAAGAAAAATAAAATAATATTTTGTATTTTGTTTTAGTATCCTTATTATATGTGTTTCGCGTCTATTAGAGAGTGTATATTCATATTTTATTTTTAAGAGTGTATTTTAGCTCACGAAGCAAAAGGATTTCTTTGTTGCAAAATCGAGTAAACGTCGCTAACTTTGTATTCTAAGCCTTGTTAAGAGCGAGTTGGACATTCCTGATTATTTGAATTAAAAATTTCGAAAGGCATGATTTTTTTGTTATTGAAATAGTTAGCTTTAGTCGTATAATATCAATATGCTTGTGGCAAAAGAAATAACGTGTAGGGATTGAAAGATTGTAATTTTTACTTTAAAAATTTGGAAATAATTTTTTTCCAAAAGAAGATCTATAACAATTTTGAGGTACACTAAATTAGAAGGCATTTCGAATGAAAAATGGAATACGGTAATGTTGTACAGGACGCAATATTTTTTAAAATTTTGGTCTCACTCAAATTTTGGAGTTTTTTTGTTTTTTGGTGGTTGAAAGCACTTAAGCTCATTTCATGAGTTTTCCTAGAGCCTTTTGACTTTTTTTGCTTGTTTGATCAACTCTCATTTTTTTGGCATGTTTCACTATTTTTCCATGCTTGCGAACTTCTTCTTGTTGTTTTGGAGGTTAGTCATTTTGTATTCGAGTTGTCCTAGTTACATAAAGACCTACTGCACTCATACACAATGTTTTGAAGACGGTTGTCCTAAAGTCTATCTCAAGTATCTCACTTTTGGCTTCTTGTTATGAGACACTCACACAGAGGGTAATGCTTTGTCTTGTTGTTTTGGTGGTCTATGTTGTTGTTTCGTCGATTTATGCTAAGTGTGTAATCACAAATTCATTTTCTTAACAAGTTCATCTTCATCCCACACTTAGTCATTTTTCCAAAAAACTTCCCTACCAGGCAACTCAGTTTCAGCAGACCTCGACTGAACTGTGCACTACATAGTCTTAACCCTCAGTGATGCACCCTTGTTACCTGGAACTGCAAAATGCGTAGTCATTGTCCCCTAGGGCAGTTTCATTGTGCAAGTTTAGAGCTCAACAACCTCCCTTCATCCCTAGAATTGTGCAACACTTCCTCCTAGTCTGACTTGAATTGCACAGTTCACAATCGCAGTCCTCAAGCTTCCCCCTTTACATGCTAGAACCCTACAATGAGCAGAGAACCCA
The DNA here is from genome assembly GCA_000404065.3 of Pinus taeda. NCBI lineage: Eukaryota > Viridiplantae > Streptophyta > Pinopsida > Pinales > Pinaceae > Pinus > Pinus taeda. The sequence continues at coordinate 8,454 of APFE031411302.1, forward strand.
ACCTCCCTTGCCTCCATAATTGTGCAAAAGTGTTCTCGAGTGTCCTCACTCAGACATAACTCATTGAATCCATGAACTGAGTAGATCTATCCTCTGGGTATCTCTACTTCTAGTTATCCTTTCCTCTAAAAAATATGCATATTTGTCCTCCCAAGGTCCCATTCTGCAACCTCCACTTCCTTCTTGAATTGTGCAATATCTTTCCCTAGTGGGGACTGTGATGAAAAGTTCCTCAGTCAAGCCTGAGCAGCACTCTACGCAGTCTCAGTGATCAAACCCCTATCCATGTCACATGGAACTGTGCAATACATAGTTTCTAGGCCCTCTCTCCCATCTTGTCACCTTTCCCGGGCTCATGTCATGGATAATAATGCATCATATTAAGATAGGGAGTTTTCAGATTGATATTGTCCCTTCATGAGTGAATTGTAGGAAGAGGTACACTAATAAGTCGTGGCGAGATGATGAAGAAGGAGAATGATGGAAGCATGCCTAAAGACTCGCTTGTAGTTGAATGGACGAGTGGACTTACCAAGAGCAAGAAAAAGGAACAGAAGTGTGCAACCACCTTCAAAGACCGAAGATAATTAAAGACCTCGTATTGTTAAGCTATGCAAAGAAGAAGAGAAATTATATCCAAGAACATATCGATCACTTAGCAATAATAGTGGTTTGACATTGCCACATCATCAAACCAATCCATGTCAGCAGTGTCATGTTAAGTCATGTCATGAGTTGTCGTATGCCACATCACTATTGTGTGCCATGTACATTGTAAATCAAATGTATTGTAAAGTGAAAGTCCAATGGACACACATGAATATGAAGAGTCATGTAATTTGAAAAGTCATAAGAAGTTGAATAGTCATGAGGGTAGTCAAAGAGTCACAAGGGGTAAGCATCATTGCTTTGCTTAAATATACCCACTCATTTGATTAGCAAAGGACTTTTCACCTTGGCTCCTCCCGCAAAGCATTAGAGAGATCAGTTAGATCTTTGAGGAGCAAGGAGTGTCTCCAATGTACCATTACTAGGGCTAGTGATGTACAATGTAAATATGTTTCTAGGCACTTTTGCTTAATTACATAAGTCTTTTTAGGCCAACACGTTTTCATGCATTACTTATGAATTCTTGTAAGACTATTCTGTGAATGTTTTTATTTCATGTTTGCTTTCACATGTACTAAGATAGTTGAACTAATTCAGTTATTTTATTGCTCATCTTGTTGGGAATGTGTTGTAATGTTTGCCATTGTTGTCTCATTCTTGTGGACTATTCTATGCGATACTAGACAAACATTTCCTTGTTTACCAATTATAACAACCGTCACATCCACTATAAACTATTCCACTCGATTTGAGATGGATCTTCCCTTGTTCATCGGTCGTAACGACTATTGCATCCATTGTGAACTATTCTGCTAGATGTCGAACAAGCCTTTCTAGTTCATGTATGTCTCTTCCTGGGTGGTACTATAGCCTCTCACTTAGAGACTCACTTTTCTCTCCCCTTTTGCAGTAAGAGAACTTAGACACAGTTGTGCTACAGACTCACTAAGCACACTCACCTTGTTGTTCGAAGATACCATTGCATTACTCTCTTGGCTTAACCAGATTAAATGAAAAAGTATATTGTTACAATGCTTATCAATGTCTTGAGTGCTATAAGGATTAAAGTGTTGAAAATCAAATTAACTTCTTCAATTCTTGGCTTAATTAAATTAAATGAATTACCCATTGTACAAGGATGATGAGTTATGCATAAATTTCCTTTCTTTTTTTTTCTAAATTCCTAAGAGAACATAATTGATTTCATTGATTTCATGAGTAAAGTTATAAAGGGTATATGAAAAGAATAATTTGTAAAAAGAATACATATTTTAAAATTTTTCATATTAAGGATTAATCTGAAATCAAAAGGATGAGATGTTTAGTTGTATGAGATATTTATCTGTATGACATCTAAATCTAAAATGACCTCAACCAACATGATATAAATATAAGAGATTTAGATATTTTCCATGAGTCATAAAATTACATAGAGCTAATTTTTTTTGGATAAAAAAGAAAATAATGTTGGTTATACTATGAATAATCCTACTTGTGTGAACCTTGTATTTCTCTCGTGCATTGTCCTAACTTTATTACATATAAACATAGGATAATTAATTTATAACACTTGTTTCCTATTGCTCCTAGTAAGCACTGGAGGTAGTGATGTGGATTATGACCAATTTAGATTAAAATTTTCTTTGTCTTTACATAAAATTAGATAAATATTTGATGTATTTGATATTGATGCATTGATAACAAAATGATATTAGAGAAATAATATTATCAATAACATTAAACATAATATTATGGCATAGAGCTTATAAAATTTGTAGAGCTATAAAATTGTTAAAAAATTAAAAGTATAAATAATTTTTTTAGGATTTGTAAATTTTAATATCTAGATAATATAAGAGAGTTTTGTTTTCTTTAAATAATATATAAAAAAATACATTGATTAAATATGTATTTGAACATTTACTATTTTATCACAATTTCACACTAAAATATAAATATAAAATATAATATAAATATATATATATATATATATATATAATATTATATAATTAATTGATAATATATTAAAATGACGTTTTCCATACCTATATAATTATCATTTTAATAAATGACTTGTAATTTTAATCTAATAATTTTTTAATAGCTATATTATGTAATGGATATGCATTATGTAGTATTGTCCTTTATTATTAGTTTATTGGATTAACAAAGTATATAGTAATATATATTACTATGAAAAATTGATTAATTTCCATTAACTCATTTTTGATATGTGATCTTTAATCAAAACTTTAAACAAATATTATTAAAAAATATTAATATTAAAACAAATATTATTAAAAAAAAATTAAATATTTGATTTGATAATTATTTATTTATTTATTTTAATTTTTATTGAACAATAAATTTAAGTTTTTATTGCAAAATTTTTGTTGTGCTTCTCGTTAATGGCGGTGTTGATCCAACACTCCCGTGTGTTTCGTCGCATGTGCTAAACACTGGTGTGACGGTGTTGATCCAACGCTCCCATGTGTTTTGTCGCATGTGCTAAACACTGGCGATGTGCCTGTTTACAAACACCCACGGGTTTCGGTGTAACAACAATTGTGACTCCAACAAGTGGTATCAGAGCCAAGGGTTTCGAGGTTGAAATGCACCTGGCTCGCATTCAGAGCGAATATCCACCATGCAAGCCGCTTAGTGCCATTGCGCTAGTTTGGCAACGTTCGTTAAAACGTTGGTTCTTTCCCTTGGAGTTGTTGAAGGATCTATCGAGGAAATAGCTGAGGAATGTTGGAACTAAAAGATAGTGGCTGCAAGAAAAGCAAGGTAGTGGACCTATGTTGAAATGTGTTGCTAGAGTTTGAAACATGGAGATCCGTGGAGTTTGGAGTTGAAACATGGTGTTCATAATTTTTTTCTTTTTACATCAAGCTTGCACATATACGTTAAGTTTTTTCTCAAACCAACATATGTATGTGTGAAATGTGAAAAGGTTAAAACATTATATATGTTTTATATTTATTATGAGACATATATAATTATATGTTGGAATTTTGAAAATTATATTTTAAAATGAGCAGGAATTTTGAAAAGGGTATTTTAAAAGGAGGAAGGTCATTATTACTAATTTTAAAGAGTAATAATTAAAGTTTTATTTTTAAGTGGAGTTTTTTTGTGTTTTGGCAGGTGAATTTCATTGAAAATGGAGACAACAATTACAGATATGGAGAAGTTCAGCGGAGCTAATTTTTCCCTATGGAAATCACAGATGGAGGATATATTGATTTTAAATGATTAGTATTTGCCAATTAAGGGCACAACAAAGAAACCCTCATCGATGACAAATGAAGAGTGGAATAAGCTAGATAGAAAGGAGATTGCAATATTACACCAATATTTAGCAAAGAATGTGTATTTCAATAGTGTCTAGAGAAAAGACGGTAGAAGGATTATGGAAGAAGCTCCATGATCTATATGAGAAGAACACGGCATCAAACAAAGTGTTCTTGATGAAGAAGCTTTATAATCTCAAAATGAAAGAGGGTGCTTCAGTTGCTGAGCACTTGAATGCATTTAATATTGCTACTAATCAGCTTGCCTTCATTAAAATCATTTTAGATGATGAAATTAGGGCTATTTTGCTAATGTGTTCTATGCCAAACAGCTGGGAAAATTTAATTGTAGCTATGAGAACTTCAGCAACTATAGGGACCCTAAATTTTGATGATGTCAGCAGTAGTTTAATGAATGAAGAGCTGCGACGCAAGTCAATTGCAAAAAACCAGGGAGGAGAGGCTCTAGCTCTAGTTGATCGTGGTAGGAAAATGGATCGAGGCCGACAAGGGCGATCAAGATCGAGAGGCCGATCAAAATCAAGGAGAGGAAAAATCATCTGCTTTCATTGTGGCAAACCTTGGCACATTAAGAAAGAATTTCGATTTTGGAAGAAAGGACAAAAGGATTAGACCATCTAATACAAATCACAAGTCATCTAGAACAAATGAAGGTGAGACTACTACTGTAGCCAAAGATGGTGATGTTTTGTTTACTATTTCAGTAGAGGATGCATGTGTATATACATCTAGCAATAGCTTTAATTGGATCCTTGATTTTGGGCCATCTAACCATGTAACCCCATGCAAAGATAGTTTTGTTTCATATAATCTCGGTGATTATGGTAGAGTGCATTTGGGGAATAATCATTTTTGCAGTATTGTTGGAGTGGGAGATGTCCAGATCAAGATGAACGATGGACAAGATATATTGTTGAAACAGGTTAGGCATGTACTAGAAATGCGCATGAGTTTAATCTTTGTGGGATGACTGGATGATAAAGGCTATTAGACAAGCTTTGAAAAAGGAGGCTAGAAAATTAGCAAAGGTGCATTGGTCATGGCCAAAGAACCCAAGACAGGAAAATTATACACATTGAAGACACTGATAGGAAAATCATATTTGGTTGCTATCACAAAAGAAGGAAATTCAGCAGATCTGTGGCATAAGCATTTGGGTCACATGAGCGAGAAGGGCTTAAAAATCCTTGTTGGTAAAAATTTATTGCCAGGTTTGAAATCCTACAATCTTCATGTTTTTGAGCATTGGATATATGGTAGACAAAGAAGGGTTTCATTCCTTAGAGGTGGCCATGACAGAAAGAAAAATGTGTTAGAATTGGTACACTCAGTTGTGTTTGTGCCTATTAACAAAAAATCATCAGAAGGAGCATCATATTTTGTAACATTTATAGATGATGCCTCCAAGAAGGTTTGGGCATATCTTATGAAAAATAAAAGTGAAGTGTTTGGAATGTTTCCAAAATTCCATGTTGTTGTTGAAAGAGAGACTAACAAATTGCTAAAATGTTTATGAACAGATAATGGTGGAAAATATTGCTCAAATTCATTTAAGGAATATTGTAATAGGTTTGGCATAAAGCATCAGAAGATTGTGCTTGGTACTCCTCAATAGAATGGTGTCACAGAAAGGATGAATTGCACCATTATGGAAATGGTGCGAAGTATGTTGTTCAATTCTGGTTTGGAGAAGAATTTTTAGGCTGAAGCAGTCAGGACCACTTGCTACCTCAGATCTTCAACTACAACCTTGGATGGCGGTATCCTTGAAGAAGTTTGGACTAGTAATAATTTGAATTATTCTCCCTTGAAAATCTTTATATGTGAAGCACTCATACATATTTTCAAAGAAAATAGAACTAAGCTAGATGATAAATCTATGAAATGCATTTTTTTGGGATATACGGATGAAGATTTTGGTTATCGTCTATGGGATCTAGTGAAACATAAAATTATTAGAAGCAGGGATGTTATATTTAATGAGTCAGAAATGTTGAAGAGGAATGTATGTGAGATGGAGGTCAAAAAGGTTATTGACAGGTTTGAAGAGTAGCAGGAAAACATACCACCAATACAAGAAAATGAACAACAAATTCAAGAGCATGAAGAACAAGTGGAAAATGATGAACACTAGGAAGAAGGATTCTTGCAGGAACCTTTACAGGAGATTCAACTTGATAATGCACCACCATAGTTAGTTCACATATCTTCTAGGCCTCATAAGCCTTGAGAAAGGTATTCTCCTTCAAACTATATTTTATTGATTGATGAAAGTGAACCTAATCGTTTTCAAGAAGCTTGTAAAGTCGAGCACAGTAAAGAATGAAAGAAAGCAATGGAAGAAGAAATGAACTCTTTGCTAGAAAATAAAACTTGGGAGTTGGTAAACCTCCCAAAATATAGAAAGGCTCTACAAAACAAATGGGTGTACAAGATTAAGCATGAAGGTGACGAAAATAATGAAAGGTATAAAGCAAGGCTGGTGGTGAAAGGTTTTGCCCAAAAAGAAGGTATATATTTCATTGAAATTTTCTCACTTCTTGTTAAAATGTCATCCATTAGAGTCATTCTTGTCCTATTTGTTGCTTTAGCTCTAGAATGTGAACAATAAGATGCGAAAATTGCATTCCTTCATGGTGAATTGGAGGAAGAAATTTATATGGAGTAGCCAAAAGGCTTCATAGAAAAAAGCAAAGAAGGCCTTGTTTGTAGGTTGAAGAAGAGTCTTTATGGGTTGAAATAGGCAGTTCGGAAATGGTACAAGAAATTTGATTCATTCATGTTGGAACATGGTTTTTAGAGGTTGGAAGCTGACCATTGTGTCCACATCAAGAGGTATGATCAAGGAAAGTATATCATGTTATTGTTATATGTGGATGACATGTTGATTGTTGGGCATGATAAGAATAAGATCAATAGGTTGAAGAAAGATTTCGGTAGCAAATTTGCAATGAAGGATTTGGGACCAGCACAAGAGATATTGGCCATGCGGATTATGTGTGATAGGAAAAACAAAAGGTTGTGGTTGTCACAACTAAAATATATCAGGAAGGTGCTTGGCAGGTTTAATATGAAGGATGTCAAGTCAGTTGGTACACCCCTTGGAACCCACTTCAAGCTGAGCATTGAATTATGTCCCAGTGATGAAAAGGAGAAAGAATAGATGAGCAAGATTCCTTATGCTTCAGCAGTTGGCAGTTTGATGTATGCCATGGTATGCACACGACTAGACATTGCATATTCAGTGGGAGTAGTGAGTAGGTTCCTTACCAATCCAGGAAATCAACATTGGCAAGCAGTAAAATGGATTTTGAGGTATATCAAGGGTACTAGTCATTATTGTTTATGTTTTGGTCATGATGAGACTGTGCTTGAAGGATTTACAGATGTGCATATGGATGGAGATATGGATACCAGAAAATCCACTACAAGTTATTTGTATACATTTGCAGGTGCAACAGTATCTTGGGTGTCAAGGCTACAAAGAATAGTAGCCCTCTCTACAATAGAAGTAGAGTACATAGCTGCAATAGAAGCTTGCAAAGAGATGTTGTAGATGCAGCGATTCCTAAGAGAGATAGGAATAAAGCAAGATAAGTATGTTTTATATTGTGACAGTCAAAGTGCCGTTCACTTGGCAAAAAACCTAACATTTCATTCAAAAACCAAGCACATTGACTTAAGGTACCATTGGATCTAGGATGTGGTGAAGGAAGAACAATTATCCCTGGAAAGATCCATACAGATAGAAACCCTGCCGATATGATCACTAAGATTCTATGACGAAATAAACATGAGTTATGTAGAGGCATGGTAGGACTCGGTGTGATTTGATTCATATTTGGCTTCAAGTGGGAGAATGTTAAGTGTGAAGCCAAATTCATGCATGATTCTAGATCTTTCTACACCACCATTAGTTTCAAGATATTTCTAGATCTTAACACGACCATTAGTTTCTAGATTATTCCAGATTTCCATCTGAATCACATACAGGATTCTAGATCCTTCTTCAGCGTCTATAAATTTGTAATTTCTTTGGCCAAGGAAAGAAAGCTAAGGCCCAAGCCTCTTATGTGATGCTAAGTGATTTCCGTTATCCAGTGATTGTTTTATTTATTCCGTTGTTTCTCACTGAGTAATCTTGTTGTTTCTCCATTTGAGTAATCTTGTTGTTTCTCCATTTGTCTATCTCTCTAAATCATTCTCTGCTATTGCCATCTAAGTCTCTAAATATAAATCCATTCTGTGTTATGTATGTTTTGATCTAACAACAATTTTGAAAAATATTATATTATCTAAATATATATTTTTCATTCAAAAACATATCCAAATTGGAAATGTAAATTATCCTAACTCATCTTCTCCACTTATTTTTCAATCCTTTAATATTCAAATTTTATATTTTAGATCTCCATTCCATCGCATATCATATGTCAAATATGAGTCTCATCATTTTACTACTTCATGAGACTGCGTTGAGTCTTAATCCCACCGAGTCATCTCGTTGAGTTTATTTCAGGCAAGCCCATGTGTTTCTCTCAGTCGACGCTCTTGAGTAAGAAGCAAATGGGATTGTTGTTGAGTGACAAGAGAACTACACAGCAAAACCACTAGTGACTATACGGGATATGCCCATCGGCTCATTGACTAACTCGTCGAGAACTAATTGATCCAGTCGAATAAGCAACACAAGAAAGAATGATTATTCTATATAGTACCATTATATGAAGGAGAAGTTATTTTAGTTTATGCATAAGGTGAGTTGATTGTTTTACTATTGTTGAGTATAGCTATCCTCTACGCCTAAATAAGGCAAAATCGTCTTCTGTAAACCAATTCTCTGTAACATCTCCCAATTTCCAAACACTCCGACATTTTTTTTAAATTACAAAAAATATTTAACTCATATTTTTTAATGAAATTTTCCTCTCAAATCTCACGATAATAATTGATTATATGATCATAAAGGAATATAAACCTTTTTCATATTTTCATTTTAACAATAAAATTATACCCAAGTTCTACGTAAGTAGAAGTCTAACTATTTTTATATAGTAATTATTCTTATATACATTTTTTAGAATATAAACTTGATAATACAAAGGTTAAAAGAGGATGAACGCTTATTAACCGAGTGAAAGTATTAGTAAAGAACATACTGAGGAGCAGTAACACGAACCAGAGGGTTGGCATAATAATTTGGAGGTTCAATACTTTAGCATTGGTAATATTATTTCTAAACGCATGGACAAAAAGTCTTGATAATAAACCATATTGGATGGCTACAAAAAGGTTCTTAATATGATTACTTCCCAAAAATGTTTTTACAAATATATTTATTAATTATAGATCAAAGAAGTCTAAATTTTGAAAATATTACCTTTTTTGTGTATTTTGTATATCAATGTGCCTTAAGTTTCCCTAAAACTGGTAGGGGTTATAAGTTGGTGTGCGCATGGTATTCCCTACGGTGTCGAGATACATCATCGTTAACCTTAGCCCTGTACCCTCCCCTCCATGATAGAGCAATAGGGTAACCGGCAACTGGCCGCCTGAACTTTCCCTAAAACTTATAGGAGTTATAAGTTTGCGTGCGCATGGTATTACCTACGGGTTCAGATACATCATCGTTAACCTTAGCCATGTGCACTCCCCTCCATGTTAGAGCAACACGGTAACCGTCAACTGCTCGCCTGAAGTTTCCCTAAGATTTGTAGGGGTTATAAGTTGGCGTGCCCATGGTATTACCTACGGGTCCAGATACATCATCGTTAACCTTAGCTATGTTCCCTCCCCTCCATGACAGAGCAACAGGGTAACCGGCAACTGGTCGTCACCAGGGTAGGAATTAAATTTAGGGTTTTATGCAATGTAGGGTTCATTTGCTCATTTTTCGTCTGTCTGAAAGGTCCCTGTGTCAACCCTTTGTTTTCACAGTAGACCTGCCCTTTGAGTGTCATTATTATTGTTTCAGACGTTTTTCCTCTTCCGAGAACATCTTTATGGGTTTATTTTTCTCTTTACTATAATAGCAATGGTGCCGACGAGGGCTTTTACTAAGTTCAATGTTTAGAGAAATTTCAATAGTTTTCTACAGTTACTGTTGGATCAGGTGCACAGCAGAATTAAATAAACACAGAATTAACACAGCAAAAGATCAAACACATAGAACACAGTTTTTAACGTGGTTCACCCAACCAATCTGGGCTACGTCCACCAAACATAGGCATCAGGAATATATTAATCGAAATTTGGAGATTACATCAATAAAACTCTCACACTCTCTCCCAGCTATCCGTATGACAACCTATTTTATAGTAGAGAGAATCTAACTGCTCTCACATCAAATTTAGGATGCATTAATTTGCTCCTAACAACCTGGAGATAATCCAGCAACAGATTTCCTATTGTTGTCACTTACAGAGATTTCTGCCTATTTTAGTTTAAACAGAAAATCTCAACA
>APFE031411315.1:8772-26329 GCA_000404065.3 Pinus taeda
GTAATGTAAATGAGGTTGCCCCCTCAAAGAGGCTGAATTCTAAGGCATTGATCTTTCTTTTCTATCTTTTTGTGAGTTGGTTTCATAACATGTAAACTAGTAAGCACTCCCATGGTGACCGATTATAAGTTGAACAAAGATGATATATACAAGGAAGTAGATCATATGTTGTATAGATTGATGATTGGTAGTATATTGTATGTGATAGCTTCAAGACCCGATATGATGCAGGAAGTTGGAAATGCAACATGCTTCTAAGAAGCACCAAAATAATCCCATGTTGTTTCAATAAAAAGGATACTTAGATGTCTTAAGGGAATAATAGATTTTGGAATTTAGTATCCAAAGGGAAATAAATTGAATTTGACAACTTATACCGATGAAAATTGGGTAGGCGGTTTTGATGATTGTAAGAGCACTAATTGCGTATCCTTTTAATTGGGTGATTGTCTTATTTCTTGGTTAAGAAAGAAACAATATTCAATATCTTTGTCCACAATATAATCATAATATATCACGACAACCACATGTTGTACTCAGGCCCTCTAGATGAAGCAAACTTTTCAGGATCTCCAAGAAAAGTTCAATGAGCCCATTCTGAGATTCTATAACAACACCAAAAACATATGTCTCTCCAAGAATCCTATCATGCACTAAAAAACAAACACATTCGTATTAAATATCACTTTCTACAGGAATAGGTTGTACAAAAGAATATCAAGGTAGAGTACATTGGAACAAAGGAACAAATTGTTGACATCTTCACCAAAACTCTACCTTGAGAGGAATTTGAGTATATTTGGTAGAAACTTCAAATTTTATCAAGTTCACATTGATATGCATTCCATCTAGGCAAGCATACAGGGGGAGACAAGCATGTTGTAGGATGATAGAAGATACTATCTTTTTAGGGGGAGTTACTCTCTTTCCATTGATGTCAAAGGGGGAGAGAAATCAAGGGAAGAATATCAGGGGCATGGAGTCAGGGGGAGAGGTGATCGTAGGGGGTGTACGTGTGTTGCCATTAAAGAAAAAAGGGGAAATTGTTGAAATATGGTTGTCATTGATGTCAACCCAAGCAATGCCAGAAGAAGCTCCACCTTTATTGAAAAATATGGAAGGGAAAATAAATCATTTTGAGGACAAGATCACCTTAATTAGATGTTCCTCTTCATGCCAATTCTAATGATATATGGCATGCCTCGTAGCTCCTCGGGGTTTGAGAAAAATGCCAAATTATTGTTGATGCCCCCATATTTTGGTCAAATAACCCCCAAAAAAATTAGATGATGTGGCAACCCTTCATTAGATATTTATTCAACTTATGCGAATAGAAGGATTTTTATTAATTATTATTGAATTCATCCTTGATTGGAAGGGATATTCATTTATTTTTACAAATCAAATTGGTCCAAAAGGTTTTGGCTCCAAGTCAAATTCAAATTTCAATTTGAATCTTATTTTGTCTTTCCTCCAAAATAGTTCAAGTCAACTACCCTTAAGGAACCCTCTCCCCTCCCTATATTAGGGCACTAAGATCTTCCAAAATGTTGGAGTGAATACATATATCATCTGAAATATCTCCATGAAATTTTGGCCTTGGGTAGTCAAACAAATCTAGAGTAGAGGTCGAGTTTTCTTGAAGGATTGTGGGGTAAACTATTATATCTTTGGGTATGGATTTCGCTGGGTTTTGAATTTGTTTTGCAGGTGGCTCTGATAAATTTCGTGTGTTAATAAAGGGAAAATATCTAAGAAAAATAAAGCAATAGAATGATGATTGGGGCCTCTTCCTTGATGCAGATTTCAAGCTTCTTGTGGAGTAGTTTCAACCCTCTAATTAGGGAAAACATCTGAGCACATTTTGAGTAGTCTAGACCCCTTCTTGATGCATATGTAGGGCAAGATTGAAGGCAAATAAAATGAGGAATTTTTTTCAACCTATTTTTGAAGACATTTGAGGAAAATACACACTCTTTTCATGGCTGTCTCTAAGGCATACACCACCAACACTTAAGCCATAGTTTCTTGACCATATCAATGGAATATTGGTTACTAGTCTTAGTTTTATGACATCTATTTTAATTGTATTACAATCTATTTCAAAGGGTTCTTGGGCAACAAATGGGTGATTGAACTACTGTGCTCAACATTTTGGCATTAAACACTTAACCAATTCACAAGTTTGTTGAATAAATTGAGGATGAACAGCTTGACTAGAAGTTGTGTGAAAATTTATTGATTGAAATAGGGCATTGAAGTGTTTTCCAAGGGATAATCTCAGAGATTTACAACCCCTATTTTCTTGACACAAATTTAGTCTTGTTCTGTGGCGTGAGGAAAAAGGGTATATGCTTTTCTTACTCTTACTTCTCTATCGTGAGGTGCCAAGTTTAAATCCCCATAGAAGAGTAGAGATATATATGTAGAAAAATAATGGAGCATGAATGATGAACTATAATAGTGAAAGGTCAATAGGTAGAACCATGTAGTAGAGCCAAATCACCATCAAATTGACAAATGAACAAATGAAATTGGATATAGTCTCTTCTCCACCCCAAATGAAAACCATAGCAAACAGAGCCATCAGTCTACTAGGAAGATCAAAACTATCGATATTCCCTTTCGCACTTCATCATAGGTGTTGGACATGTTGTATCATGGTGTTGGCATTGATGTCAATCTAGTATGTAAATCATGGATGTCTACCTGAGGAGTCAAATTGATTGTGTTGGAATTAATGTAAAAAAGGTTGGAGGCCTTGACATGATGAACAATTGAACATGTTTGGAGGGTTTGAAATGATTTTCATAAGCTTGAGATAAGCTTGCAAAGGATCTATAGGCTTGGGAGATGTTTACAGGAGTATATAATCAAGTTCAGGGGGAGCTGGAGAAAGTTTGACTAATGTTTTGGGATGAAATCAGGGTAATTCAGTTAACATGAGAACAAATTGTGTTATAACACTTGTAAGTAGGAATTTGGGATGTGTTATAATGCACTTCCCAAAAGGAGGACCCTCGTTACTATTTCTAAGTGGAAATTATCGCATTCTATGCACAATCTAGTGAATTATAGGGGTAGTAACCAAGGTATTTTCTCGTGGTTTTGATTCAATGGTTAAATTGACTTAATATACACTTGGAATAATTGATTTGGTTAGTTATCAAGGTGTGAATTCATTGAACTTTTGGGTAGTGGAGTGAGTGCATTAACTTTTTTAAATAAATGAGAAAATGGATCAAAAGGAGGTTACATAATGTGCATAATGTCAAGTAGAGGTCTGTGTAGAGGTTAGAGGTCGAGCTCCTAAAGCATGTGAACACATGAAGGTCAATGGAAAGAGAGGAGCATGCAAAGATCAATAAGGTGAATCAAGAGGCCAGTAATAGTGGCTGAAATTGTAGAGGAAAAGTTTGATCTGACGAATGAGATAGAGTGTGTAGAGGCTATAACAAAGGTCGATTAGTGACTAAAATCTTTGGATCAAAGTTTTTTGATTGCTGAAAGTAATGGTGTATTGCAGGGAGATATGATGTGCATATGGAAGACTTATGTGGCTGACATATTTGTGACTGTAGGGGTAGAGACATTATTTTTATGGTTTTAGTATTATAAGTTCTAGTGTGTCCATAGTTGAGTCATTGTTTGCATAACTTTTGTTTTACAATGTGAGGATTTGAGTTAGTTGTATGTGACGAGTTTGATATGGTTGATTGTATGAGAGCCATAGCTTATATGTATGTTGCTTAATATTGTTGAGATTTGGGTTGTAGAGTGATGATATGCTGCTGAATATTATTGAGATTTGGGTTGTAGAGTGATGATATGATACTGATGTATTAAGGGTATATTTGTTGAGTATGGTGTATGGTTGTGAGAGAGAGAGCTATGTGTTAGTGGGTTTTTATTGAGTTGTTAAGCACAAAGGTTATTATGAGTCTAGTATGAAAATGGATGAAATGCGGCTCATAAGTTTTTTATTATAGATATCGTAGATCCAATGTGCAATATCTTGAAACGTGGTCCATAGAAGGCCTTGAAGGTTGGTGCCTTTAATGAGAAATTGGTGACTTGTGTATTTGTTGGGTAGCGAATCCCCCCATAGCAAGTTTTTGGGGCTTAAAGACCGAGTTTTGGTCAATGTAATGTAAGACCCTGCAAAATGCGGGTGCGGAGCATGAGAGTCTAGGGTTGTCCGCCCAAAAATAATCTAATTTAGTATAGAATGTGCCAGCCTACCCATGGTCCGCGGACCATGGGATTATATAAATAGAGCAAGGCTCTAAGTGTAAAAGGCAGGTTTTTTAGCTTTGAGAAATAATATGGGTTTTGAATGAGGAATTAAGCTCTGCATTTGTAAGCCTGAGTCGTGGGTTATAGTAGTAGGAAGAGGCTCTGCAACTGTGTGCATAGAGACCTGGTAGAGTCCGCAGCTGTGTGCACGGACTCCTACAGCTGAGTGTGCAGGGCGGAGTTGGGATTATATCTAAGCAGAGGATTAATAAAAGATAAGTTGATTCTGGAATATTGTGCAACAGATCGTAGATCTGTGTGTTTATGCTTCTGTTGTATTCATGCATCTCTTTATAGTTTTATGATTGCGCGCACTTGTTATAAATGTTGAATGGCTAATAAGGATATTGGGTACACACAATTAAGTCAATATATATAATAATATCATAGTAAAGATAAAGGATCTAGATAGCACCTCTTTGCGCTCTTCACAGAACTGCGTAGAAACAGTCGCACAAGGTGCGAAGGTCAGACGATGATGTGGAGCAACGCAAGCATGCAGATTGGGTTCGCGAACTTTCTAGACCTCATCAAGACATCCCTAAGGTGTGGAAACCTAGTTCCAACACCCTCCCATACTACCTCGAGTGAGACCTTAGTCCGCGCACCATGGGCTGTTTCCGAAAGGGCTAGTAGTTTCGGGATTTGTTTGGCTAAATCACTTCTGAACCTGGGTCAAGCCCCAACAAGCCAACAAATGGTTCCGTTTCCAGGACCAGGATCTGCCTAAGGGATGTCTAATGTCGTGCCATTGGAACCCTATGAAGGAAGAAATTGAAGAGTGGTTGGACACGAAGCTTCACGAGTTCGTGACATAGGAAAACAGAACTCAGCAGATATCCGAGAAGAGGTGGTTGGATTGCTATGTATATACAAAAATTCACGAGATCTTCTTCACATCCTTCCCATCTGAACTATATAACTGGATTACGAGGTTAGCTGACAGCTAGGGAAGGTACAAGCTTGATCAACCGATAGTGTGGACTCTGGAGTTAGTGTGCAGACTAGAGGCATCAAAAGATCAAATTGCGCGAGCTGTGGAGCATTGGCTCGATCAAATAATAGGAGGGTTTATCGCTGAATTTGCGATAGACACGACTATGAGCTACAACAAAGACATTTTCTCAAGGGACTGCGAGGTAAGTACATCAAATATTTGAATACCTGGATCAATCTGTTGTTATGTGAAAAACGGGTGATGCGAATACATTAATGTTTGGAACAATGCAGAGCAGAAAGGTCTATAGAGGTAGTGGGGAATTAGGAAACAGTCCCTTAATTTCACCTTCGCGAGAGAGTGAGGAAGAGCTCACTCGGGTCTCTCCAAGGAGTCCGGTCAGTTTGATAAGACAACGCATTTCGCAATTACCATCTCCACTTACGCCATCACTCACTTCACCTCCTCCACCTCCATCTTCGTCCACACCACCTCCACCAAACCTATAGTTCAGTATGGCGAGCATGATTAAGCTACCTATATTTACAGGAGTAGGGAATGAGGATCCGAATCAGTTCTAGTTCATGGTAAGAGCAGTGTGGGAAGCACAAGGGGTTACGGATGACAACATTAAGAAGGATACATTGGTAAGCGCACTGTAGGATCGCGTGTTTACATGGTATATCAAGCACTCGAATGATCACCCAAATGCAGGAATAACAGAGATACAGAATGTGTTGAACAGAGAATTTAGCTGGCCGAAATCAGAAATGCAGTCAATCATCGGATTCAAAGAGATCGTGATGCTTCCAGACGAGACACCATGGGATCTGGATCAGTGGCTGAAGAGTATGATCCGCGAGGCTAATATGACGCTAACAGATGTGCATCACCACACGTGGTTTGTGGCATCTTTGACACCCCACTTGAGGATGGCGCTGTCACAACAGAAGCTTTCAACCCGGGCCGAAGCATTGGAGATGGCGATGAGGTTGCATGTGATCCAGGTTATCTTTTGTTTATAGATACATTAAAAGAATTACATATACAGTTTGTAGCTTAACCAAAGAGAAACTTTAAATGTGCACATGTGATAGAAATAAGAAGAAGAGCATAAGAAGACAAGAAGACAAGAACTTGATAACGAAGTTTGTTCCTCTTGGACTACATCTCCGGGCCCTGCTCGACCAATGGGGAGGCCTTCATGCATTAAAAATGGCATAAAAAAGAAGTTACATTCATTAGTTACAAAAATGGAGCATTATACCTCCATGCTGAAAATGCTCGAAAATTGGAGAGCTCTATTGCAAAAACTTACACCACCACTGGATTCCTAGCGCCGAGAGGTGTAAAATCGATATAAAATTTGCCCAATTTTGAGACTGGACCAAAATCACCCTCCTACAAAAATTCTGTTCAGGAAAGGTTCCACCAGTGGCTCTGAGTGCTCAAGGTTCCGCCACCTTCTCTCAAAATCCGTGCCCATTGATCTCTCTCTTGCAATGGTTAAAAAAATGAGTTTATATAACCTTTAGGACAGATTAAATTACAATATGGTTATTGTTTATGCCCTTTTAACCTAACCGTATACCATATTTATAATACATATATTATTTTTAAACTTATTGTTAGGGTAGGCCCATACTTCATGGGACCGCACCCATCCAAATCTCTGCCTGAACTACTGTACATGATATTTATGGGCTTTGGGTGGCGCGACCACCACGTGGTTTCCCCCAAACCTCTGCGCGATCTCTGTAATCTTTGGAAATGAATGCAACAATGTGCCGGTGATCTTTTCAAAATAATGTAAACCGCTTCCCACGTTCGAATTGAATACGTAGAGCAGATCGCCGTGAAATTCCAAGGATTAGTCAAGCCTCTGCTTTCCTCTGGCCTGCAAATTCGAAATGGAGAGAAATTTCATCTATATTTAGGAAAAGTTTGTCACGTCAAGAGTTCGAATGCTTGGCCCTGGATCTACAGGTGTATGAGAAGTACTGTCAGCCCTAAATTGTTTCATTTACTCGTCTTACCTTGCAGGCACACGAGAAATGAGAAATTATCAGCTGCAACTTTATTTTGGCTTTTTCTACAAAGTTCACTATTTTGTTTGGAAGCACAACAAAGAAAACCAGAGAACCAAAATCGTTTTGGGGTTTTGCAAGATTTGGAGGAAAGTTCCAAAGTAGCAAATCCATTGAAATACTTTGCACGAGGGAGAGAACTGCCGAAAGCATCCTCTAAGCCAAAAATGAAAGCTCAATTGGAACCCTTAGATAAGGAAGAACAAGAGAAGTCCATGGATCTCTCCAACATGGATATTGATACATAAAAGGAGGATTTGAGTATAGAAGAGTTAGCACTGAAAAGATTATTGCATGAATGGAGGAATCTGGACGAGAGGTTCATTCCGGAGGATCAAAAGAAACTCTAACATGACACTTTACAGTAATATTACGCAAAACAAAGCCAAAAGCCACCTGATCCGTCGAATCCCATTAGTTCTTAGTTGGGAGGTTCACAAGATCACGGTAGCCAAAGCAAGGGAGGTAAGAAAGGTGGGAGTAAAAACGTCCAGGAATTGATCCAGATGGTTGGAGATCTGTTAGTCAATTCCGAAAGGGTGGTACTACTATCGGAGGTTTTCCACCAAATAAACAAAGTTTTCCAATGATTGTAATCTCCTGGAATGTGAGGGGCCTCAACAATCGAGGTAAACATAGATATTTACAGGATCACCTCAAAAAGGAGAAGCCCCAAATTGTGTTGCTCCATGAAACAAAGGTCACAGGGGAAAGAATAGAAGAAATGCTCAGTGGTCTGCATCCAAGTATGAAGTAATAGCTTTAGATGTAAGAGGTAATGCAAGAGGTATTGTCGTTCTCTAGAACCCCACGAAGATTCCTCTTTACCACTGGGTCAGTATGCCCCGCATCCTCTTTGGGAGAATCAAACATATTGGGACTAGCGAGTGGGTATTACTCTTGGCGGACTACAACCCTCATATTCCAGGGGATAAGTAATCTTTCCTCCATAATATAGGAAATCTTAGAACTTTAAGCAAGGAAAAAATTTGGTTGATTGGGGGAGACTTTAACCTCACCACCTCGCTAGAAGAAAAAAAAGGTAGGATAAGATGTTAGGAACCATAAATGGAACTTTTTTGAAACTTGATGGCGGATTTGAAACTTGTAGATATTCCCACAATCAACAGGATATTTATGTGGAACAGTCGTAGGGGTGGGTCTCACCAAGTCACCTCCCGTTTGGATAGATTCTTGGTTTCTGAAGACCTTATCAGTAAAGATATTCCTTTGAAGCTTCCATTATGCGATGCCTTGGATCCGATCATTGATCGATCTGGCTGGAAATGGATTTGAATTTAGGCCATCGCAACAGACCTTGCAGGTTTGAATCTTTCTCGTTGCGAGATCCATCCTTTCTAGACAAAGTAAAGGATTGGTGGGCATCTAGTTCAGTTTAGTGGTGGAACTGCATGCATACCTTCCAACTCTATCTGAATGATCTCAAGCAACAGATCAAAAAATGGAATAAATCATAATTTGGACGCATCTCGAAAAATCAAGTAATCATGCAGGCCAACATGTAAAAGGTGCGACAACAGATGATTACCCAAGGTCGTTATGGACCCCTCATAGTAGAATAAGTACAACTCCTACTCAGATAAAGGAACGAAGAAAGCAGGAGGAGATCATCTGGAAACAAAAATCCAGGGTTTAATGGTTGCGGGAAGGAGAGAGAACCACATGTTTCTTTCATAAAGCAATGATATAACATAGGCAACATAATATAATTTTTTCGTTGCTTGATTTTGAGTGGAACCAATTGGTACAACATGAAGATATGGAAACTCTTTTGGTCGACCATTTCCACAATATTTTGTCTAAACCGTGTCTGGACAGATTGGAAATGATTAGGCATATCACAAGACATATTCCCCAGTTGGTCAATAGAGATCAAAATCTGACACTAATGTGGGCCATCACTCTGTAGAAAGTAAAAGGATTGGCGAAAAACAAAGCCCTAGGGCCTCACTGCTTCATTGCAGAATTCTTTTAGGTGGCCTAACCCATCCTTGGTAAGGACATTCTGGAAGTCATGGAGGAATCACGTTGATCCAAGTAGGTACACCCAGTCTTAATTCCACTTTTATAGCCCTGAATCTGAAAACTGCTCATTCTGAAGATCCCCAAGGGTTTAGACCTATTTCTCTATGTAATGTCATCTATAAAATCCTCTCCACCATTATGGTTAACCGTCTTAAACCTCTTCTTCCTTCTCTGATATCTCCTAAGCAAACTAGTTTTGTCCAAGGACGCCAAATTCTAGATGACATTATCACTGCCTAGAAGGTTATTCACTCACTCAAGAGTCTTAAATCCAAGAGTATGCTGATAAAACTAGACCTATCCAAAGCTTACGATCACCTTATCTGGCCTTTCCTGTTGAATATTCTGAAAGCCTTCGGTTTTGACCCATAATGGATGTAATGGATTTCCTCTCTTATCTTTCCTCGAGTGTTTTCAATCCTTATCAATGGTTACCCCTCTCACACTTTTAATGTGTCCAAAGGCCTCCGACAAGGGGAACCTATCTCTCCCTTCCTCTTCATTTTGGTTGCGGAAGGGTTGGGTAGATATATAAAATCAGTTATTTAAGTAGGTCATCTCAAAGGTATTCGCCTGTGGGGAAATGACCTAACCTTGTCTCACCAACAATTTGTGGATGACATAATGTTATTTTTTCAAGTCTCCCTTCGAGAAACTAGACTCCTAAAATCTATCCTTCAATATTTCATGCAAGCCTCTACCACTCAGATCAATAATGAGAAATCTAATAGCTTTTTCTTCAATACCCCAATTCCTTCCCAATCCTTCCTGGCCAGGATTTTGGGTTTTCGTATTGGCTCCCTTCCGTCCAAATACTTGGGAATTCCCCTAGTGATTAACTCTCTTACAACCTCTTGTTCAAAAGCCCTCCTTTGGCATATTCAATCACACCTTAAAAACTGGTCTTTTCGCTCTCTTAACATTGTTGGGCGGGTGGTTTTGTTGAAGGTTGTGATGCAATCGATTCCAATCTATCAGTTATCGAGTCAAGCTGCTCCTAAAACTTCTTGCTCTGATATGACAAACATTTTCAAAAAATTCCTACGGCAAGGGGCTCAAGAAGCCAAAAAATGGGCACTTCTTTCATGGAATGGGCTTATCAAACATAAAATGATCGGGGGCTTGGGTCTCTGTGATCCTTTTCTCCTAAAATTGATGAGGGCGAAACTTAGGTGGCACTGGATACAAGGCGGAACTGATCTTTGGAAGAATATTTGTGCCAGAAAATACAATATGCCTTCCTCTACAGAAGAAAGATTGTGAGTGCAATGTACTCCAAGAGGATCCTCAATTTGGAATCTAGCCTCTGCGAACAAAGAGTTAATCCTTAATCATACCTTCTCAGAAATAAGAGATGGGAATAGAGCTTTATTCTGGCAAGATTCGTGGCAACAACAAGAAAAACTCTTCAGTCGCCAAGACCTTGCTGAGATCTTCCTTTTTACCAACATGACCCATAATGTGATGATCAATCAGTTGTGGGACCCGGTCCCTAGGAATACCTGGAGATAATGGAAAAGGAAACAAGATTGGCACAAGGACCAAACATTCTCTGATGGGGCTACAAAACCAAAGGTATGTTTACCGTAAAAGAATCTTATCAGTTGACAACAAAGGAACTTCTGGACCAATATAACCCTCTCTGGAGGAAAATGTGGACGAGACAATTTTGGCTAAAAGTAACATACTTCCTGTGGCTAGTGTGTAGTGGTCGTATTCTTACCTGGGACCAATTACAAAAGAGAGGAATCCAACGGCCCTATTTCTGTAGCATGTGTGCCTCTCAGAATGAAACTATCGAGCATATTTTGAGCCTATACCCCTTTGTAGCTCAGCTCTGGTATAATATGGACACCCTTTTTGGTCATTTGGACTGAGATTATACCAGTGTTTGATCCATAATCGAGAGTTGGAGGAAATGACTCTTTTTTAGTCTTGTCCTAAACAGAGCTTGGTGTATCTCCCTTGGCTTTCTTCTTTGGGAAATATGGAAAGAAAGGAATCGAAGGATTTTTAAGGATCAGAAACTACCACACCTGGAGATTTGGAAAGGAATCCTCCAAAACATAAGAGAAACTATACTGATAGCGAAATGGCATTCTGATGATTGGTACATTACCCGTTAGGAAGCGTGGATTGTGTTCATCCTTAACCTGTCTCCGCAAATGCTTGCCCCCTCATCCTGGAAGTTAACAGTGCCTCCCCATTAATCCCCCTCCCACTTCTTATGCCCCCTGATGGTTTTCTTAAGCTTAATTTCGATGGGGAATCTAAAGGTAACCTAGGAGCTGCAGGTTTTGGAGGGATCATTAGAGACCTGCAGTGTTAAGTGGTTCAAATATATGCTTCGGACTGTGGCTTGGCTAGCAACAATGAAGCTAAATTTAATGCAGTTAAACATGGTTTTGTAACTACAAGAAGGGAAGGGATTAGAAAAATGGTGGTCGAAGACGATTCCACACTCGTCATCGAGACTATAAAAAAGCTTAACCAGGGCTCTGAGTGGGAGAAGATCAACTAAAGTTGGAGGACTGCATGCTTGATCTAGGACATCAGTGAGGTTGTCCAAGATTCCTTTGCACGTCCGCCGCACCGACAACAAAGCAGTGGACTTCCTAGTAAACTAGGGTTGTCTCCACCCGAGTGTGAACCTAGATAATTAATGGGAAAGAGAGACCAGGGGAGAGGGATTGGAACAATTGACTTTGATTTTAAACCAGGACTCGGTTCCTAATCAGAACCCCCGATCGAGGTGCGAGGCAGCTGGAGACCCGTATGGAGATCATCGAAATGATTTAAGGATTAAATGCTTGGGACGGTGGAAGATATCTTCCACATCCTCACATGCTCTCCCGTCTTGATGTTGTGAAGGGTCGTAGATCTCTACGGATCCACGACGTGAAGTTAGGCAGACCACTGTGTTTACAGGTGGTGGGAGCAGAGGTCTATTTAAAAACATCTGTTCGGTCGTTGTATTGGTGTCACCGGTATCTAAGGGAGCCTAAGGTTACCGTATGTTGGTTCATGGTGCTTGGAATGCAGGGGGAACACTCAGTGGCAGTTTGTCTCTGCTCGAGGTTGGCGGTTATGTTTTCATGGTTATCTTATATTCTGGATTGGGGGATGCAATTCATGATTCGCCTCGTGTTTGGAGGGGAAAAGGAACAATGGTTAATTTAGTAGTTTTTGTGACTAAAAGCTCTGGCTTTCTTGACTCTGCATACTAGCTCAGGTAGTGGATTTCTGGTGTAGTGTAGTGTAATCTGACGCTTCCTCTGTTCTTATGCCCTTCCATTAAGTTTATGTTTGATTGTCGGGTGGTTCTCTATATAGATTTTACTCCAGGTTTGCCTCAATCGCTTCTCCCTCCAACCTTTGTACAAAGGGTTAACTCTTGAGCATGGGAAGTTGAGAGAAGGCTAATGAAGGGTGGTTCAGTTCTGCTCATTATGGTGAAGACTCCTCCTCATGCTAGTGCCTCTAGCCGCGGAGGTCGTCGTCGCAGGAACCAGGGTGGTAAGGGAAACGAAACAGGTCCGTCTTCTGGTAAGGCTTTGTGCCAGCGAGGCAGGAAAATGCATGCTAAGGTCCTATAGAATACGATCTAGGCCTATTGCGAAGGGACCCCGACGCAGGTGAGGCGGCTTATTTCGACCTGGGAGGCCGAATTAAACTTGAAAGTTGAGCTTGAGCCGTCGGCAGAGGATTGGAGTGATTTGATCCCTAACCCTAGTTATAACTGCGACAACCTCACTTTGTATAAACAGCTTGTTCATCTCTTTTGGCTTATGAAATGTATTGTAGCTAAAGCAATGGTTTCTTGCCTCGACATTGTTGCAAATGTGGATTTAGATGTGGGTCTCAGAGACATTCAGAAAGAGCTCCAACTAATTCAACTGCAACTACAGCCTCAGAACGCCTGCCTTGGCCGTATAGAGTGTCATATTCCATGTCTGCCCCAATCTGAACTACCAGGTTCAAGCGTAAAAGATCATGCTCCAGTGGAATCGTTAGATGACTAGTTGCTAGAAGTCATGCTTGATAATTTTTTACTTATATTTTGACATATATGTCGGGTAGCATTCATGTTTATAGTTTTATGCTTACTAGATGGTTTACAAACTGTAAGTCTTACAGGGCTTGGTTACACAGACTCAAACTATTTATGTTTTTTATGACTTATAATGTGATTCCGTGACCAACATACTTGATTTCCCACTAGACAAAAACCTTCCTGATTATTGAAATGAATGGATAGAAAAAAATGCCAAACTTACCAAAAAAACATTTTCAATGAACCTACGATGGACATGGAAATACTAGAAATCTTATTTAAGGGAGGTCAATTTTTTTTACCTTACTATTCTATGTTTAATTCAGGGAAATCAACAATCAAATTGAATTAAGGTGTAACGTTTCCCGTCATAAATAAATAAATAATTAAATAAAATTAAAAAATTAAAAATTAAATAATTAAAAAAAATAAATAAATAAATAAAAAATAAAAATAATAATAATAATAATTATTGTTATAGTTTACTTATTATATTTTTACTGCTTGATATAGTACCACCCATATTTAATCAAATCTACGGTTCACATGGAAATTAAGGGCACATTTGAATTGATTTGATTGTATTACATTTGTATAGCATTAAGGCCTCGGTTATGAAGTCGCCTCACCCTAAGGCGGGCCAGTTGTGATACATATACTAATTATAACTGTGTTGTATTGACATGTGATGACCTGGTGGACCGTCCGGTCTCACCAGATCAGCTCGGGATCCACATCCGGATCCACGGTGATGCTTACTCCCTCACGATCGGACGGTGGAGACTTATCTGAACTTTCATCAACGCCGATAGCAGCGGGCGCGAATTCATTTGGTTGTAGTTTTCTTGCGGGAGTTTGCTCTGGTGCGATTCTACCTCTGCGGAATGGTTTTGAGGTAGGAACCTTGTTCAAGCCCGACTCCATGGTTGACGATGGCGATGGCATCACAGGTGAAAGCTGATGCCTTGGACAGAGTTATCGTTTATTTGGATTGTTTTTTTTTGTCTAAATTAGACGCCAAACCCCTGGCAGTTTCATTAATCCTATGCATGTGTTTGTTGTTCTATGCAGACAGATGGACTTCATGTCAGTTCACGAATGTGGAAGGCCATCAACCTCAGGCAAGGAACCATCGCTCTTCGGGTAAGTCTCTATTCAGAAGAGTGGAAATTATTCGGCTCGCCATGGCTCTCGGCCTTTCCAGAGCGCTGGCCTTTTGGTCACAAATCTCGCCTTAAGGAGGAGCAGTACTCCTTTGCTGGGTTTTGTTTTTCTGTTGTAATTATATGTGCCGCCAGGTGATTGAGAATCTTTCCGGGGTTTACTACTTTGAAATTTGTAGATATAGTTCATACATTTGTGTCGACCAGATTTTGGGCGAGTTTAGGTTTGCTATATAGTGTAATTATTCAAGTCGGCTACAGCCGAACAATTGTTAATTTTCCGCATATGTTATACCCAGTTCTGGGTTTACTCTTTTGGTTTCTGGAAAGACTATTTATATGAATCTCTTCTTTTTATATTATATATATATATATGTAATATATATATAATAATATATATTATATATATAATATATTTATATATATTTATATATATTTGTGTTGTTTACATTATCGGTTTTCTTCGATACATTGCTATAGAATGGTTTTAGCTCTAGAATACTGTGGTTATGTTTAACAGTTTTGTAATTAAAATCAAATGGGTACTTTGGTTCACTGAATCTCGTGCTCCGTTATTACTCAGTTTGCATTTATCTACTGAGTCCAGCACGCTCTTTCGTTTGCGGATGGAATTTCATTGCCTAGAATTTGATAGCCGACCTCTTTCGTGTTTTCCCCAATTTGCCATAGAGTCGGTATTCTATTTCAAATTTTGTTATGATTTATTATTTAGACAGGTTCTTTTATACATAGGGTTTTAACCACAGTGGTTGTGTCGGCTCCGGCAATTATATGAACCCTTAATCTTGTATGAATTACTCATATTTATATGCTCCGTTATGTTACTGCGGCTCTACCTGAGTTTATTATTATCATTGTTCATAGTCATTACTCCTGTAGTAGGAGAATACGACCTCTGATTCCTGAGTCTTCTGCTTTGGATACTTTCGGCAACCCGAAACATTCCGCTGTTTCGAAAGATCCTCTGAAATCTCATTCTGGAACTCGGCTTAAGGTCTTTATCTAAACCCCTTTATGGGCTGCAGAATCCGTTCCTGACCCTACCTATGGTTCCTTCGATACGAGGCAGGGGTTTTGTGTGGTATTTCCTCCAGATGATGCTGCAAGTCCCTTAATCTTTTGGTAGCTTACTAGCACGGCGCTTGAATTCTATTGTTCAGTTTCATGGATAATTTACTTCGAGCAACTGTATGTTCGTTGCTGATAATTTTAATTTCCTAATTATATTGTTCCTAAATAGGTTGCAGGGTTTTCTAAATAGGTGAGAATTTCTCACGGTTAATTCTAATGTACAGCACTGGATATTAAATACGTAGATGGAGAATAGCCAATTAATTCATTGCCACTCCTGTTATATTGCAATGCTGTTATATTTTTTATGGTTTAATTCTAGTAGAATATGCTATGTTCCAATGTTAATTAATCCACGGTGCACTGTTAAGTTTTTGTTATAATGAACAGAGTCATGCAATCTCATCTCAGATAATATCTACTGTTCATTTTCTTTTCTGCCCCTTTTTAAAAAAAAAAAAATAGTTTACAGAATTCAGTTGCTTACCTGGTACTTTAGATACTTAGCACCTCTCACAGAAATCGAGATTACCTGTTTCCAATTTCTTATAATTTGCTCCCATCCACGAGATTCGTTCCTCAAGAACCGAACCTCCCCTTCGTGCTACTTGCAGGACCACTGTCCGTCAACAAGTTGTTGGCACTCCGTGCCCGGCTATCTGGTCCTCACCAGACTTAGCCATCTTTTCTTCTCCCTTCCCTGTCTGTCCTTACAGCACAGTGAACCCCTCCTTTCCGTCCGCCCTCCCTTTTCATCTGGAAACCCCTTCCAGTTAGGGAAAGACGGTCAAGGTTTGGGAAAAAAATTCTACAGCTGTCTAGCCTTCCCTTTTTCTTGGGAAGTTCCAACTTTCAAAAACCATTACTAAAACAAAAGAAACAATATAATTAAATTCCAATTCCAACTGTTAATAATGTTTCAGTAATCTTTTATTTACCATAATAAAATTAAATATTTACATCAGTTTCCGCCTTACATAAGTGCTGCAGCTAAAAACATTTAAATTAAAACACTTTTTCACACGGGTTGTTGAACAACTCCATGGTTGGACTGCGGTCATGAAATCCGTTCCCCGCATTTTAAAACCTCCAAAAGCTATTTATTTATGGGGTTGAAGAGAATGAAATTACTGCACCGTCTAGATTCATGAAAAGCTGCGGATTTTTGAAAGCAACCTGTCTTTTCTTATTATTTAATGTGGAGAGGTGTGATTGATTACTGAGTTTTATGTTGTTTGGTCTTAATGAATAGTTTTTCTTTTAAATTAAATGAAGATGTCAGTGAGACAGAACCTATATTTAACTTTTCCGATTTCTTGCAACTTGAAACAACGGTTAAAGTGAACAACAAAGAAACTTCTGCGGTTATTTTTTTAGGAATCCAAAATCACTAGTTAACAATTTCTTTTTTGCCCTGCAATTAAATAAAACCAGTTAAGCAAATAAAGGCAGTAGTCTATAACGCGAATTTTTGAAAGTTTTTCCAGTGGATTTTTTCGGTCTAAATCCGGCAGCAATTCATTGGAATCCCAAGTTTGATAGCTAGTTTCTGCACAATCAATGGCTCCCAGGGGTTTTCCAGGGCGCTGAATCCAAATATGCAATTAAAAAACCATTTTAACTGCTAAAAATCAAGATTTAACCTCATTTCTTCCGCACCGGAATCTCCAAAAAGTCGCATTATAGACAACTCCCAAATAAAGAGGTAAAAATGAAGAAACTAATATTAATTATAAAGTGTAAATTAAATCCAATTAGAAAATTGTGTTTTTTAAAAAAACATTCTGGTTTAAACAAGCTATGTTAAAAAATAATATCATGAAAAAAATTATTGATTAAAAATACCATTAAAGGTTCAAATTATTAATCTTATTTTTTTATT
>APFE031411315.1:26339-48123 GCA_000404065.3 Pinus taeda
TTTTTTATTATATTATATATGTTTAAATTTGGATGCAACACTGTAATTTTTCATTTTTTAAATAGTATTTTTGAATGCTATATAACTTACACTTGTATGTCCAATAAATATTTGTTTTAACTATAAAACACTCTTTTTCAATTGTTTAATTTTTTATATACATAATTTTTTAAAACAATATGTACATAGTTGACATTAAAATATTCAATATTTTACATAATATGTACATTGAGACAGCCCCAAGAGTTAGCTCAATCGGTCAAATCAAGTGCCTCGCCAATGGGAGGTCACAGGGTCGAATCCCGAAAGCTCTTGGGGTTAGGTCAGTAAATAGGCCGAGGGGTGTTGATGCCCTTCGGGTGGTGTCCACTCAGAGATTTAAACCCCTGGACGAGGGGTGTCCACTTGATGCCCTTCGGGTGGCGTCCACTCAAAGTGTCCACTCAGAGATTTAAACCCCTGGACGAGGGGTGTCCACTCAGAGATTTAAACCCCTGGACGAGGGGTGTTGATGCCCTTCGGGTGGCGTCCACTCATAGATTTAAACCCCTGGACGTAGCGGCTACCCACTGACCAGGGTATCCGTGAACCAGTAAGTGAAAAAAAATATGTACATTGAGACATTTTATCTATGGGCTACATTGTTCACATTAAAATGATTTTTTTAATTAATATATTTTAAAGTACACATCAATGTTACTTAACCCTGCATATTCAAATATTTTATTCATAACTTACCTTGGATATTTTTAAATGTTTCATATTAATTTCATATTATTTTTAATTTTCAATTGTTTTTCCTTTTTTGTTGTTGAAATATTTTTGAAAAGTACAAGGTTTAAAATTATACTAACTCTTTTTTACTTCTAAATACTTTACCTATTTTTAAAATTGATCTGAAATTATATTATGACATTGAAATATTTCATTTATCATTAAGAGTGAGTGAAATTTCTGTACCATATTGGGTTGTAATATCAACAACAAATGGATTGACTATAGCAAGGTTGGGATTATTGATATTTTGCAATGCTTTTAATTAAAACTAACTAAACATGCATATTTATTTTTGGTTTTATTGTTATAAATGACATTGTTTTTCTATTTAGAGAATATTTTTTTTGTAATTTAAAAAAACATATCAATTCAAAATGGCATATCACCCTTATCATGCACTATAAAATGTGCCTCTCAATACACTAAATAAAAAAGATTCTTATAAAAAAAATATCTTAATCATCTTTTGAAATGACTTATAGCTACAATGCAATAAGAGAAGTTGCCCACAAGTTTGTGCTCTAATCCAAGGTAAAACTATGGCAGAGGTCTATAATGCGAATTTTTGAAAGCCTTTCTGGTGGATTTTTCTGGTCAAAATCCGGCAGCAATTTATTGGAATCGCAAGTTTGATAGCTAGTTTCTGCATAATCAAAGAGTCCAGGGTTTTTCAGGGTGCTGAATCCAAATATACAGTTAAAAAACCATTTTAACTGCAACAAATCAAGATTTAACCTCGATTTCTTCTGCCGGATTCCGTCACCGAAATCTCCAAAAAGTCGCATTATAGACAACTCCAAAACTATGTACCCCTTCTAACTACACCAGCACTATTTCTTAGGTTGAAAAAGGCTACAATGCAATAGGGGAGGTGACCTAATTCATATATGAAATGAAATGGTTGAAAAAAAACCTATAATACAATTAAAAAAACATGATTTAATTTAAATGTGAAATAAAATATTAATGTCCACACAACTAAAAACAACTTATACAACAAATTATTTATCGATCTATTTTATTTTTAATTCCAGTACAGTACACCTCATAAATTGTTCCTGGGTTCCATGGATGACTTAAATTCAGCGCATTGAAAGCGCGATCTCTGTAATCTTTGGAAATGAATGCAACAGTGTGTGTGTGATCTTTTCAAAATTAATGTAAATTGCCCCCCACGTTCGAATTGAATATGTAGAGCAGACCGCCGTGAAATTCCAACGATTAATCGAGCCTCTGCTTTCCTCTGGCCTGCAAATTCGGATTCGAGAGAAATTTCGTCAGTATTTAGAAAAAGTTTGTCATGTCAAGAGTTCGAATACTTGGCTCTGGATCTGCAGGTTTATGAGAAGTACGGTCAACCCTGAATTGTTTCATTTACTCGTCTTACCCTGCAGGCGCACAAGAAATGAGGAATTAACTCGTCTTACCCTGCAGGCGCACGAGAAATGAGGAATTATCAGTTGCAGTATTTAGTTTGGTAGTTGTTTATAATGTGATTTTTTGAAAGTTTTTTCAGTGGTTTTTCCTGGTCAAAATCCAACAGTAATTTATTGGAATCGCAAGTTTGATAGCTAGTTTCTACACAATCTAAGCGTTCTAGGGTTTTTTCAGGGTGCTGAATCCAAATATGCAATGAAAAAACCATTTTAACTGCAACAAATCAAGATTTAACCTCAATTTCCTTAGCCGGATTCCGTCACCGAAAGCTCCAAAAAGTAGCATTATATACAACTCCTTTTGATTTGAATCTAAATATATTTTTAAGAAAAACTTTCATGGTTAGAGTGTTTGCATCCCTTTTTTATATTGTAAAATGGATTCAGCTCCATCAAAAAATAAGAAAAACTTTGATAGTTAGAGTGTTTGAATCACTTTTTTATAATGAAATAGATTCAGCTCCATCAAAAAAAATTGTAACATTCTTAATCCAAATTCTGTGATACTCATAATCCTGAAGCTTAAGCTTGACAATTTATCAAAATCTTTAAAATTATATATATTTTTATTAAACTATTAAACTCTCATTTACCATTTGAATGCAAGTTTGAATTGTGGTGAGGATTATTCACACGGCCAATAACTTCAAGTAGCTATGACTTCAAATCCTAATTTTTTTTAAAAGAATGTATGCACTTTTTTATAGGGTAAGGAAAATTATCATAATTGTTTGGTCAAACTATTATGGAGGACAATCATTACTAGTTATTACTTAATATACACTGACTAGGCCACCTAGAACTACTATTGGGTAGGTTTCACACCTTTGGGTTTTGGACTACTTATAAAGATGAGCTTTTAGCTAAACAAAAACTGAATTCATGCACTTTGTTTGTAGATTATTATTTTAATTTTGATTTCAATATAATATTATCTCTACATTAATTATGTCATATCTATTTTGGAATAGGCTATTAATTAGGTCATATTTTGGAATAAGGCTTCTAGAATTTTAATCTAATTACGAGCCTAGATCCATCTAAAATCCAAATCTACCATGCACCAAGAGGGATCAAATCTCTTTTCACTCTAAATATTGCTTGGTAGATCTGGAGTTAAGATGGATCTAGTGCTTGATAGATCGGGAGTTAAGATGGATCTAAGTTGGTTTAATTACTAATAATGACTAATTATAAATATTAATTTTATTATTATTATTATTTTTAATTTTATGTAATTTGACAAGGTCAAAATGGTTTAATTAATAATTATAATTATTATTTTTATTTTTATATTCTATTTGTTAAATTATATTTTAGGTTTATTTTTATGGAGTCAAAATGTTTACATCACTGTGGGCACCCTTTGCCACAAGCTTATTGAGAGTAGTCCCATCACTCTGAGGATCTATGGCCTTCCAAAGATCCACAAGGAATGGACCCCTGAGGCCTATTGTCAACACCATAGGAGGGCTAACCTACCTCCTAGCCAAATTCCTTGCCTTAAAGCTTAAACCCCTTGTTGGTCTTACAGAGTCATTCGTCAAAGACTCTTTCGCATTTGTCGATGAGTTAAACGCCATAAAGTTTGACCCTGAGGATTTTCTTGTTAGTTTCAATGTGGTCTCCCTTTACACTTGCATCCCTATTAAAGATGTTATTGAGGTCATCAATCGTCTCACTAATCCCGATACCTCTCATTTAGTAGAGATTTGTCTGACTTCTACTTTTTTCTGCTTTGAAGGAGTATTCTATGAGCAGACATACGGAGTTGCCATGGGCTCCCCCCTATCCCTGGTTGTTGCTAATATTTTTATCGAAGACTTTGAATCCAGGGCTTTGGCCTTAGCCTGGCTCTTGCCCAAGCTTTGGAAAAGATTTGTGGATGACATTTGTGTCATCTGGTCTCATGGCCAAGATGAGTTAGACCTTTTTTCCAGCATCTCAGTAATCAATCTTCCTCCATAAAGTTTACTATGGAACAAGAAGTTGAGTGGTCCCTGCCTTTCCTTGATGTACTCATTTTGAAAAAAGATGATGGTTCTTTCTCCCACCAAGTGTTTCGAAAAAAATACTCAACTAAGCAGTATCT
This sequence comes from Pinus taeda, assembly GCA_000404065.3. Taxonomy (NCBI): domain Eukaryota; kingdom Viridiplantae; phylum Streptophyta; class Pinopsida; order Pinales; family Pinaceae; genus Pinus; species Pinus taeda. The sequence goes on from APFE031411315.1 coordinate 30,645, forward strand.
TCATGCCAACTCTCATCATTTCCCTACTCAAAAGTTGGGTGTTCTCAACACACTTGCTACTCAGGCATTGAGAATCTCTAATGAAAAGAACCTTGATAAGGAGAAAGCCCATCTCCTTAATGTTTTTATTAATAATGGATATAGTAGGCACCAAGGTCGGAAAGCTTTCCTTAAGGCTAGCAGAGGTCCCAAGGTTAAGAATGACCCTAAAGATCAAATCTCAAGGGTGCATCTCCCTTTCATCCAGGGGACCACTGACAAGATCATGAGGCTCCTTAGAAAGCATAATGTTCCCTCAACCTTTAGACCGCTTAACACCATTCGTAACTCCCTTAGGTCTGTAAAAGGCCATATTGACCCCAAGGACATGAAAGGTGTTTATGTTATTCCATGTTCTTGTGGGACCCCCTATGTTGGTGAAACTGTGTGCTCTATTAGTCAGAGGATTCATGAGCACGTAGTCGACATCAAGCATGGGAGGACCAAGTCCTCAGCCTTGGTTTTGCACGCGGAGAAGTGTAAGCATCATATATGTATTGAGGCCCAGGTTATTGCTAAAAGGCCGAGCAATTTTAATAGGGATGACGGCTAAAAGATTAGCAATTGTTGGATCCCTGCCCTTTCCTCTTAGCGCCCCACCCTCCCCCTTTATTTTTTACCATCCTTCGTTCTTTTCATTGTTTTCCTTTATGGTTTTATTCCCTCCGCTCCCGGTTTGTTTTTGTTCTCCTTTCTATTTATTTTTTTTAGACTCTTTACCTCTATTTTTATTAAAGTTTTCGATTTGATCTTATATTAATAAGTTTATTTTTAAATTATAAATAAGAGGAGAATATAGCTTAGGGTAATATTTATTAGCTTTAATTTGGAAGTACAAGTTCCTATATTTCTTTTTTTAGTAAGTTTCATTCTTATTTGAATAATTTTTTTTAACTAAGTAATTGATTGGTTATATCTTTTATATTATCATAATTATCTCAAATTATAACATAGAAAATTCATTTGGAAGAGAGGTAGGTAAATTAATAAACATTTTAATATTCGTAATAAATAATAGAATAATTATTATATTGGTATCTTAATTTGTACCATGATGTCTGTCGTAAATTTATACATAGTTTTTGGATCTTTAAATTAAATATTGAGATATAATTTTTAACGAGTATTAATTTAATTAATACTTAACAATAATTTAATAATTGAACTTCATATTTTGATTTCATATAATATGTATACAGTTAATTAAAAAAGAAGATTATAGTTTCCTTAACGTTTATTTAAGGAAATTATATGGGTAAAATAAAATAATGAATGTAAAATTAATTAATTTTAAATTTATTTATTTATTAACAAACTTTTCCCCAATTCTTGGTCTAGTCTTTTGTAGTTGTGGTGCACTCCATGGTAGTTGTTTCCTTTGGTCAAAAGTACCTGTTTTTTTTCTAGCCGTTTGAATGATCAGACTCTCTTTTTAACTTGTTTCCATGACCTCGTTCTTGATCTTGTCGTGACCAACCACACTTGTTGGTTCGTGTCGACAAATGAATTTTGATGTCATTATCCCCGAAAAACATGTTTCAAAATCACATATCCTTACAACATCTTTTCCATTAAATAAATAATTATTAGGTAGATAGTAGAGATATAAGCTCTAAGGAATATTCTAGAATATGTGAGCCAAGAAGCACTCTCCAACATACTATGGTAGAGATGATGTTTAACATTTTGACTTAATCAAAATAAAACAAAATAAACTTAAATTACAAATAAAATAATAATAATAAAAACATAAAATTCTACAACCCATTGTTTTTTCTCCTGGTATTCTTAACCCGTGGTTTCTTTTCTATGGTATTATTCTCTAATGTGGCTTATTTTAAGGCTAATAATTAAACCAACCTAGATCCATTTTAACTTTGGATCTACCAACTCCTAGAGTGATCAAATCTCTTTTCACTCTAAAAGAGGTTTGCATCCTTCTCCTTGCTTGGTAGGTCTAGATTGGGATTTCAGATGAATCTAGGCTAGTCTTAGTAATAGTCACAAATTTAAATTAGATTTTATCCTTTTAAATTAAATTGATTAATTAAAAAATGTCATATGAATAATGAATTACGTTTTTTTTGCTTGTTTATTGATAAACCATGGTATTGGTCTATGGTATTGTAACAAATCTAATTTACAAGTTAAGAATCTCCATGGTAAAGTGGGGTGAATCTTCATGGTTAGGAGTATTGACAACTTGATAAGTATCCTTAAGTTAGTGTATTGATGTTTATCAATAGTTGAGATTTATGTCAAAATTTGTTATGCCCTGTCTAACCTCTTACTTAAATCGAATAATTTAAAAAAAAGAAATAAGAAAAAGTGTCATATGAAAATGAAATGAGTTATAGTTTTTTGGACATGTGGTATTGATAAACGATTGTATTGGCATATAGCATTGTAACAAAAACTATTTATAGGTTAAGAATCTCCATGGTAAAGTGGAGGTGAATCTCCATGATTAAAAATCTTGTTCCATGTTTTTTTTTAAATGTATATATGTTTTTTTTTAGTTTGTTAAGTTGTATGCGATCCTCTAGGCTTGACTCGTGACTTGAGGAATCATGAACTAGGGGCATCTAAGTCGTCAAAGCCACATGGGGATCGCGCCCAACCTGGGCCACGCCAACGGGGATCGTAGTCACCCGGGGATCACACCCGGCATGGGCCACACCAACCCTAAACTGATTGGATTTTTTAGCGTGTCTCCTCCCTCTAGCAGGGGGCACAACCACCCCTCGTGAGGTTTGATCATGGGTCGCCTTGCTAAGGAGGCCCATCCTCAACAAATTGTGCTAGTGGGACTTACTAAATGTATATATGTTTAACTCGTATATTAATTCTCTTTATAATTAATAAATAATAATTTAAAAAAAAAATGATTATTTTTTATGATTTTTTAAATCTTGAAAATATAATATATATCATAAAGTTAAGTGTTTTTGATGCGCTTATCATAGGTTGGTGTCTATTGAATTTTACTAGCCACTTAATTTATATGGTTATGCTATTGTACTATGCTAATGTGTTTTGTTGTTTGAAGTGAGTAAGTCATAAGAATATTCATATGACTCTAAAAAAAATGTCGTAGAAAGTAAAAAAGCTTTAGTTAAAAATTGTTGTCATGAAAATCAACGAAACAATGCAATCCATATATATTTACCTTCAATCATATAGGTCATTACCATTCACATAAGTATGGTGAATTTATATAGCATGTATAAAGAGGAGACCAAAAAAGTTATTTATGTTAATCTCATAGAAAATGATATAAGATATGTTGAAACCAACAGAAAGATGTGAAGATCCTACTTGCACAATGTCATTGCACCATCACTTGCTATACTATGCCTTGAAATGGTTAAATGGTTGGTCAAACATGTATACTTGGATAAAAAAAGAGTCATCAGTGATGAAGGCAAATGCATTCCCTCATTTGGTGCTAGAAATCTAGGACCCTGTTATAAATTTCTTAGAGTAGAAGTGTGCATGACCAACCTAAGGGTTGTTCAATTTGAAAAAAAACATGATTACATTGATATAATAAACAAGAGAGCGATTGTTGTAGCAGTGGTCCCTGCTGGGGTGCTAGTAGCATGAAAGCAATCAGATGGAAATTGTTGATTTGCAGAGATGGATGATAAAGATTCCTAATACTGTCAATTTCGAATGACTATCTTGTTTGAACAAAAATTCTCCAAAATAAAATAATCTAAGAATGGCACAAAAACGGTGCGAAAATTGTGTAAGTCCAAGAAATTCAGGTTAAAGATAGACATAGTCTATAATTTGTCAACAATACTAGGAGAATATCTTATACACGCAAAGTGAGCGCTTATAGAAGATAACGATGAACCACAACGAATTTCATGAAAGCAAAATAGCATATGAAATAGTAAATAGTTACTAATACTTTTATTTCATAGACATAATTGACGTATTATATGGTTAGTTAACAACTAATTTTCCATTTTCAAAGAGAATATCTTTTTTTTTTTTTTAATTAGTCAAGAGAAGCTGGAAACTCACTTGATAATGCAAGACTGTGTTTTTTGTTTGTGACAACACATGGGAGGAGTTATCTGATTATTCGAGATAAACTCTAATATTGCAGCCTCGCTCTCTGGGCTTACAACAACAAAATAGCATATAATTACAGGAGAAATACAAAATAAAACGAAACGGAAGATTCATCAAGTCAGAGAATCATGTATTGATTCATATAAATGGTGAAAGGGTATTTATATTAGACATGTAAAGATCAAACTTTTCCACTTAACTATTAAACCGTATCCATAAAAGTAAAACACTTATTTACAACAAAATAATCCGCCCTTCAAAAAAACGTCCTGAAATGGCCTAGTTAATCAGGTCTGTCTGCCTGTGAATGTTGTCTGGAAGGCGATGCAACAGTTCTATAGCTGGTGAAGCTATTTGGGGCCGATGATGTCTAATTGGCAATTTCTAAATGGAAATAGAAATGAGAATGAAATAATCTAGATGTGATTTGCATGACTTTATTTTTACAGAGAAAAAATTTTATTGCAAAGTACTCCGACTTAGAGTAAACATGAACATTGCCATATACGAATCTACGCCATTGTCATGATTTGATGGGTAACTGTAGAACTGTTCAAGAAATTCTTTGAGCCAATGTATCAGGTTAAAGACATTGCTTCTTCCATACAGAAATGATGTTCCATGAGATCTGAAGATAGTTGACTTGTTCTTTGTTTCAGGGCATGTTGTGCTTATGAGTTGATGAGAGAGCTTTTATTCCAGGTAATGTAGATGTTATACAATGACAGTAAAATATGTCAGTGGCAGATGCTTAGTGCGAGACATATACAATGAACATTTATGCATTGCATTAAGTTGAGATAGAGACAATTATTTTGAAAGGAAACATACTTGAAGATGGAACTGTTCATTTGTGATGCAGGAGCATTAGCTTGGGAAAAGACCTTGTATTTTTATTAAACCTAGGGGTCTCATGTTTTTGAGAAATTGTTAATTTTATGTAAATATTTATGAGATTTTGTGAGGATTTGTTATGTTTCCAAATAATTGGACAACAAGAGAGAAATTAGCCTTGAAATATTTCAGAATTAATTATAAGCCTAAGATTAGATTTAGTTTCTAAGTCTTAGGGATGAGAATCTATTTTTTAGGGATGTTGAGAGATTTAGGGATTTGTTGAGATACTAAGGGGATTGAGCATTTAATTTAATGATTTTTAAATAGGAAGGGGATTTGTGAGAAAAAGGACAGAGAGAATAGAAGAGAGGAGTGTGTGAGGAGTGAGCAAGGCGGTAAGCCTTCAGCAGTTTGTAAAAGGGCCATAGATTGTATATCTGGCCATGAATGTAAACCTCTTGTAAATAATTGTTTCATGTGAATATAGTATGATTTTCATGGACATAATAGTGGTTAGATGGAATAATGAATTCGTGTGAATTCATGTGTGTTGAATGATTGGTTGTTGGCTTTCATTTTATGGTTATACAACAGCGCATATGTCTCTGCTTTAACCGTGGATGGAAAGTATCATATAAGTGTTTGACCGTCTTGAATTGAATGTTGCCCATCTCAGTGTACTTGACGCTATCCGTCGTGTGATAGTCCTCTGTGTGTTGAATGCAATTACTGTTGAAAGATTGCAGGTTCCAAGTTAAGGCAGCGTATATATGCAACAATTACTCCTTGAAGCCTACGTTCTATCAAGTTCAGATAGACTGCGGTCAACGCATTAAAGAGTAAGTCTGCTATGCAGGTACACGATAGAGGCGCGGCGTTATTGATATGACTCGGCATCTGATTGGCGAAACTGATGTTTGCGTGCACTAATTGTTGAATGACCTTTCATATAGCGCCGATAGCAAACGGTTATGCATGTTCGACATATGTTATATAATGTTGAAGTGGCAGCGCTGCGGATGGCTCTGGTTTTATCTTGGACTGCTGTTTATTAACTGATGAAATGGTGTTTTATCAGCGCGGGATTAATTATGGTTGAAGAGGCGTATGTCTACTATAATAAATCGTTGTTATACTTCCACCTATCATTCTGGTGGGCGATTGAAACCAACGCATCTGCGTTGATCTTTGAAGGCCGCATGTCATTACAAACATGAATATGAATTATGGTTGCGCGTTGACAGTGATAGTGCGTTGGAGGAGAAAGGACGGCGAAAGGTATGTATACACCTGCGTGAAAGGTGGGTTTGCTTAATAAATAGTTGAAGATTCAGGTGCCTATGCATGTTGAATTACCAGGGAAGCAGTTCAATAATGACTATTATTTAATTATAATTATAAAGACTGTTATGCAACTTACGACCCGTGATTACTGGAGCTGTATAAGTCGCATGTGAAGAAGGCTGGAGGAGCAGTGGCATGCTCTTAATTCTCTGCGCGAGTGGAGGAAGCATGGCCAGGTATTATGAACCGGTGCGAGTCAATGCAATCATAGACACATGAGTCGTCATTTTGGAGAGGAGCGTTCTGAATGGAATTGTATTGAGGGCGTAAGGGTTGTATGCGAGGCGGAATTGCGACTTATACCTGCATCGACTCTAACTCACAGTCAACAGAGGTGTCTATGTAGGCTTCGGTCGAGGTCTGGATGACGATGCAGATTTGAATGTCGTTGTGTATAAAGGTTTGGGAGAAAGAGCAAGCGCAGGTGATTGAACCATTTCATCAGGACATTGCATTCCATAGACAAACCCGCGTTATTCAAACCTTTCAAATCCGGTTGAAGGAATTTGGGAACGATTTGACATAAACTGTAACATATGGACCACGGAGCAGTTGCTAACCGAAAAATGGGACCACGGAAATATTGAACAGTGCATATACGAGCAATCGCTGATAGATTATACACCGGTGAACACAATTCTTCAAGGCGGAGATATATATGTCTCCCAGCTTTGATCAGAACCTTGTTCGGAACAAAACCCAACCTATAACCATCGCCAGGTAATAGAAGGTAAAGAACATAAAAGGATCCAGGGGAATATAGTTTGTTGTATATAAGGTAGTGTATAAGTGTGCGCAAGGCAATTTCAATGTGTCTTTTAAGGGCGTTGTTATAAATTATGAGATTATGAATCGCCATGAAGCAAGCCTTCATATGTTTGGCCGTCAGAGATCCTGGTAGTTGTGATCTGGGCGTGACCTGGGTCATCAATTTGCAAAGCAGAACTCTTTTTCTGATGTTGACATAATAGTTCTCTTTCTGATGTTGACATATTGATAAAGGAGGAAAGCAGATGTAGCAGACCTGAATCATACAAAATTCGATTTGAACATCAATATAGATGCAAATATCCAAATAAAACAGAATTTATTTTAGAGAGAGATCAGAAGACATACCATAGTCGTACAATTGCAAAAGCTTTCTTGAAAAGCTGAAAAGTTCCAGAGGCATCTACCAACTGGTAGAGCCTTCAAATCAAGGGTGTTTCCATTTTAGAAGTTGGGTGATGTAGAAGCTTTCTTGAAAAGCTAGTCCAGAGACATATAACAACTGGCAGAGTTGTCAGATTTGGGGTGGTTCTTGATAAATGACTGTTTTTTAATATCAGATTTGAAGATTTGCGGAATTCGATATGCAAATTGACAAAATTTTGGAATGATGTATGTGACACCAAAAGCAAATCAGGAATTAAGTGATCTATCTGACGTCAAAGGCAAATCGCAAATAAAATCCTGGTGTTAGATTGCAAGAGTTTCATTGGATGCCAATCATAAATGACGAGATTAGATGTTTTTTCAAAGTTACAACTAGCCTCACTAACTTTCGTCTACCCAATTAAGTGCTTGGAAAAACAATAAAGGAGATCAGTTGTCAAGTTTAGCAGTTGAGTGCGATAGGCTCCAAATTCTTGGTTCTGTTGTAGTTAGCAATTTCTTCTATGGACAATTTTAGAGTGTAAGACACAGTAGCGACTTTGAGTCAGGTTTAGTGGTTCAGTCCAATAGCCCTCAACTTCTTGGTTCTTTTGTAGTAAATAATTTGATCCATGGGCTTTCTTAGCTCTAGTAGTTGTCTCACTTTCATAGCATGGGGTGCTTTAGCACAAGTAGGGCCATAGAACAAGTAGGTAGCTACAAAGAAGAAGTTGATTGTGATATAATATCAATCAAAAGTTGCAGTGGACAACATCATATGATTAACAGTTGCATAGGCATTATTTTTCTTAATAGGCTTCAAGGCAATATTCATTACAGCAATGACAAATTTTGCACCAGCATAAATTACACCAAATCCAACAGTAATAGCATCTCCAGCCTAAAGATTCTTTAGCTAATTCTACATGATTTTCTGGCAGTTATGGCCCTCATGTGCAATGCATGATAAATTTACTTGTGTTAAGGTAAAAGCTGATGACTATGTAGAAATCTTCTGAGGATTTCTATTACCTGGCATGGATGTTGTAGAGGCAGAAGCACTGGATGGATAGTCTAATAGCCGAGGACTTGTCATAGATTCCTATGCTCCCCATTTGAGATGTTATTGTTAGTGGTTGTTTCTTGGTTTCATTTTCCTTTGTGCTTCTACTTTTAGGATGTCCATAATCGAAAGAGTCATGAGAACAAGTGCTAAAAGAAACAACATTTCCAGTTGAGTAAGTTCGCTTATGCCAATGGATTCCATGTAGCTTGTTACTACATTGATCAGAAATGATATTCAGATTGAGGTTATGTTATATGAAGCAGAGAGATGTATGTCAATATATAGGTGCAGAAGGAAGTTATGTTTTCCAAGTGAGAAGTTGGGCATCGCTTTTGCCAATTTATAGAAGAGTTCAAGGTGTTTCCAAGCTGGTTTTAAGTGTGAATGGAACTGAGCTTTTGGGAATATTTAACTGTAAGCAAGAGGCAATTACTTAAAAAGATTGAAAGACAGTGGGTAATGGATGTTCGTATAGGCTTGTTCAACCACGTGGAACGAGCCTTTTTGGGGCTTGTTAGAGTGGAGGCTATATTGTCTTTTATTGAAAGACAAGTTGAAAACGATTCCAAATGGGTAGGGAGAGACACTATTTCTGTCTTTGTGACAAACTACCTGCCATCAAACTATGAATAGGACAAGGGAGGGAGAAGAGGATACAACAATGGATATTGTTGTTGTAAACTCTATTTCAGAACAATGTATTCTTACATCATCTGAACTAAGCATGTTAGACTGGGATGGGAAATTTGCAACCGAGTCCTTTGATTGGTTGTTGCAAATTGTGTAGCTCGTTGTTCGTGTTTTCAGACTGCTATTGTATGGAAAGCTAGTGATTAAAGTCCACTGGTTTTATAGGTGTTTAAGTTATGCACTGAAAATTTAATATTTTTGAAAGTGTTTTATTTCCTCTTCATATAATGTTGTGTAAGAACAGGCAAGCCGAAGGCTTCAAGGACAACAAACCTTTTTGTTCATTTTACAATGGAGTACGAAGAGACAAAGTTGTAATGAATGTTGTTGTTATAGGGCAGTTCTTGTGAATTTTTGGGGTGATTAGGGGTCAGAGGTATACAATTCCTATTTTCGCTGAAGTATAATTACTTATTGCAGGCATGCAGTTGTAAGTACAAGGTTTAGGTCAAATATAGTTGCAATATTTGTTCATGGAGGGTTATAATTGCATCTCAAATTTCATTAAGCATAGATTAATGATACCGATAAAAAAACATATCATTATCCTTGAACATATCCATTTTGAAGAGCAACTTGTAGAAACATTGCTAGCAAAAATAAAAGTTCACAGATTACAAATTGCAGTACTCAATATATATGCATCACCACATGCAAATTTGAACAATATTTTGAATGTCATTGCAAAAGCTTTATGCCATAGATCTAAACAATATCATAATTATATTGGGGGACTTCAATATTGATATGGTACATTGAAATCAAAAAACAAAAGAGCTAGAAAGCTACATGGAAAACTACAATCTTCATTTTCTTATTAACAAAACTAATAACATGCATAAATCATTCATTGACCATGTTTGGGAAAATCAAACTAATATAAAATATAAAATTCCCATATTAGATACATATTGGTCTGATCATGATACAATATCTCTTGTCCTTCAGCTATGATAGAAAGAAACTTTGTTATAGTTTCCGAGATCATCAAACACATAATTTCCAATCTTTTTTTGTTATAATATCTTATTAGCACCCTTTTCATATTGCAAGAGGGATGTAATTAATGAAGATAATACGCAATGAGACATAGCCTTATAGGCTTAGAGAAGGAAATGAGATCATTTCTAGGTCAAGTAACAGAGTGAGAATGTGAATGATAGTAAACAGAGTAAAACAGGGTGAGAAATTATGGAAATACAGTAGAGTTGATTGGATGTGTGAGCTAATTTTTATTCTTCCTCTGTAATCAGATTCTGTTGTAGGGAATATAGCATATTATACTTTAGATTTACCCCTTGAAGTGTGCAAAAATTCTTAAAGACTTTTGATGCATAAATCAATCGAAGGAGTGTTGGACAATCCTGCTACATTTCTTATGTTCACATTGTCCAGGACTTGGAATGAAAATGGCAAGAGTTCATTTAAGTTATAAGAAGAGTTAATAGGTCGAAACGAGCATTGTTTTATTGCTTGAATAGATAATTAGTGGTTCATGTTCACAGCACAACCCACAATGGCAAAATGCCAACTCACAAAAGATGTTTGATAATTCAGGGCTGAGTGTAGATTACAAGGGCACAACTCTGGCATCAATAGTGAGGAAGGATGGTTTCTTCCCAACTGTGGATGGTACACGAAATTGGGTATGATCTTGAAAGAAATCAAAATCAACCCTGAAGTACCTAGAGGGCATGACCATCAAAATCACTCCGCAAACGCCTAGAAAGCATGACAGTTCTCTGTTCTATGAAGCATGACTGTCAAAATCACTCGCTAGATCAATTGTGATTCACTCAGCCAGGCACAACTAACACCTCAATGACAAATAACTGCACAATTCAAGCTATAAAATCAAAATTCATATACATTTGAAGGATTACTACAAAAACAGTGTGAAAATGATGCAGAGAAATCCTAAACAATGTTAAACTGCAAGATTGTCTAACCCCAAGAAATTATTTGAGCCCAAAAAATGTCACGACCATACCTATCAAATAAATATGGACCTCAAAGGCTGTCAAATTAAACTGGACTTCAAAAATTTTAGCAGTTCACTGCTCTGAAACTGTAATGTATAGAGGTAAAGACAAACTGTAACGTATAAAGCTAAAGACAGAAGCAACAAGAAGTCACTAACTGTAACGTATAACTTTAGACACGCATCTAGAAGTAACAAGAAGTCACTAACATACCCTAAAAGTAAATTTAAAAAAAAAAACCACACACACACACACAAAAAGTTAATGAGGAAACGTGGGCCGTACGGCCCTGAAACGCGTTTCCGGCCGTACTGGCCATGTTTTCGTTTCGGGAAACGTGGCAGTACGGCCGGAAACGCGTTTCCGCGTTTCATACCCGTTTTCGTATGGAAACGAACCTCCATACCACGTTTCCTGCAACATAGTTTAGAGGTAATGTTGGATAACAAATTTGAATTGTTAAAAGAGAAAATAGAGAATGTAATATTAGGGTTTGAGTCTTGACAAAAAGAAACGGAGGCTAGATTACAAGATATGGAAAAACATAAGCAATTAATGATTGAAGAAAACTACAGCTCAAGAGATGAGATTAAAGAGTCAAAAGAAAAACTAAATAACAATTTTGGCCCTAAGTAGTATTTAAAAAACATGATATCAAACTCATCAAAAAAGAAATAAATTAGCTAATTGAGCAAGAACATGAGCATGACAAAAGGGTCCTGAATCTCATAATTACTGGTATGAAATAGCAAAAAGATGACAACATGCTGGAAATAGTAAAGAATAACTAAAAAATAAGTCACGAATTGAAACCACTTATCTCATAAAAGTAAAGAGATTGCGAAAGATACTCCAACCGAAAGATAGATTAATTCATGCCAAGGTAAGTTGTATAGACCATAAATTTGGCATTCTCAATAAATTTCCAACCTTAAAAGGGTCAAGGTCAAGAATATTTATAGATTATGACGACATTCCAATAGATCAAGTTGAGTTAAAGAAGGAGGTTCAAAAGGTAAATGAAGACACAAAGTAAGGAAAATGAGCAACAATTAGAAATAGAAAAGTTATTATCAAGGATATAGACCATAATGATAATATTAAATGGGAATTTGGAATACTTTGTATCCTTTTTGGAATTGCCATGGCTCTCCATGGAATAAAGGTTTTATGTTAAGTTGGATCCCAAGTGAAATTGATACTATATTTCTTGTTGAAACATGCGATAATTATGAGTATAAGCTCCCTCACATAGATGTATTTGTCTTGTAGTTAGCATGGCGCAAGAAACCTTATTATGGATTAATTGAAGGAATAGTTTGTATAAAAAATAATGTTTATCCTCATACTTGGCTTCACAAGATTGACCCCTTAAATCAATACATTTGGATAAAAATCTCTAACACTAATGCTAGAAGAATTTATATTACAATTTGCTATTTTGTGTTTATTAATTCTATATTTTAAATAATAATAAACAATCTAGATAAAAGAATGCCCTTATAATATCTTAGAACAAGATATTCATAGTTTGAGGAAAGAATGTAATATCCTCTTGCTATGAGACTTTAATGCTAGAACTGCAACTAAGTAAGTTATTTATCTGAGGAATTATTCTAACCCTAATGTTATATGTCTAAACAAGGATTTTTTTTTATCTAGTAGATAAAAAAGAAACCCTGAAGGCCTAATTGAGAATTTATTTGGTACCGAGCTAGTCAAGCTTTGTAGTTCTCAATACCAAATAATTTGAAATGGTGTCATTAAGTATCTAAACTCCAACCAAATGACTTGAGTTCATGGGCTTGATAGTAGCATCATGGATTGTGTGGTATGTGGTATCTCCATTTCCAACCAAATAGTAAATTTTGACCTCGTAAATGACCATGAGCCTAACTCTAATTATATACCTTTAACCTTAACTCTAAACTTTTTCATGCACAAAAACCTCTTACATGAAAATGTTGAGAATCAAAGGCACCTACATTTTTACAAAAGTAAAGTTGATCTCTTCTTAGCGGATTTAAATAGGGAATTAAACTTCTTAACATGTGAGGACAATATAGAAGACCTCTATCATAATTTTGTGAAAAATGTTAGGCCTAACCCGGTTTTAGTTTTAAGAATCACATCAGTTTAATACCCAACCCAATATAGATTTATGTTGTTGTTTTTAAACACGAATATTTTCTCATGAAACACATAATCCTACTCTACTCTTTCACTTTCGCTAAGAATAAATGCAACAGTCACACAAAATTAACATAGTGATTTTTTGATCCAATCACCTTGGAAAAACCTCGAAGGGAAAACCAAGGGATCTTTTATTTATTATTAGGGAATTTATTATATCAGTTATGACAGTAAGCACAATTAACTTATCTCCTTGAATTCATGCCGAGAATTCCTTGAAAACTATGTTGTAGTTACTCCTCAATTGTTGTGCCCCCTTGCTCATAAGTTTGTGCCAACTTTAATATCGTATGGCAATAATGAATTCCGTTGTCAATTCCCTCAAATATCATGCCCAATAACCCTCAAATTTATTTCCAAACTTTCTCACTTTTTGTGCTATTGTAGCAGCTTTGATCACTCTCTTAGACCCTCGAAAATCATGCCCATAACTTCTCAAAATTTATGCAACAATGCCTCAAATTTGGTGCCCAGGATTTGATGCTTTGACAACTTGAATAACAACACCACAACTTCTCAATTTTTGTGCATGAGTCCCTTGAAAATAATGCAACTTTAGTCTGCAATAACTTCCTTTGAAATTTGCGCTAGTGCGATGGCAATCTACTATAGGGTACCTTGAAATTCATAGTATTTATCCTTGCTCTTGTACTTGTTGTACTTTCCTTACTTCGCCAACTTTTTCCTATCAACCTCCTTTGCTCCTTCTCTCCAATTCTCATGAAGAAAATTTTTAAATGGTGCCTTCTCTCCTTTGTTTTTTTTCCGTTTTTTCTCTCATTAAGAAAAGAGACCCTAACCCTAAGATCTAACGATTGAGATTAGATATTGGCCAATTAGATCAAGAGTGGAGATCTAATTTCTCATTGACCCATGAGATATCTTTTCCCCTTAGTCCCCTTTCATTAATTACTCAAAAGGTACTTTATGACTTTAAGTTTATAAAGTCACTTTATGGCTTTAATTCTCTTAAAGTTAGTTTATATTCATAAAGTAACTTTATGATTTTATTTCTCTTAAAGTCACTTTATGACTTTATGCCTTATAAAACTCACTATAACTTTATTTCACATAAAGTTAAGTAAAGGGAGTCACATTAGGACACTCTTTCTTATGCTAGACTGTTGACACCTAATCCTTAGTGATTGGGGAACTGAATGTGAACAGTCATCGAGAAGATGAACTGAACAATCACATTCATGTATATATTAGGTAGCTGGTTAAATGAATAAACATATTAGTTTTCTGGAGTTACTCCTGGCCTGACATGGTATCAGAGCACAGGTCCCAGGTTCTATTTTTAACCTTGTAACTCCTGCCTACCTTCTGCTCCTCTGTCCCACACCTGAAGCTGCATACCTGAATGAAACGCACGCTGCCTGAAGACTCTTTTTTCTGAAGAGTATAATCGTTGGCTCAGTTGGAGAAATTGCGCTGATAGCAGTAGCGCCAAATTCTGTTGAAGCCTGACATGAGAACCTGCAAATTCTGCATTGCCTGGTATGAGAACCTGCAATGAGACGTTATTCTCTGCGTACTGTTTACCCTGACAAGGTATGTAACTTTTGACACGCCTGAAGGTCTGGTATGAGAATTGCGTGTAACACCTGCAATGAGAAATGGTATTCTGAATGTAACGTTTGACACACCTCGATATTCTGTTTGTCTGCCTTCCCATAATACACTGACCGCAACTCTCCCCCAGCAGAAAATGCTTGCCCGACCGCCTTCATGATCATCATCTCTGCATCGTTTTCTTTGTCCCATTTTTCATACAGCTCGGCTAATCGGAGTACCACTTCCCTGCTAACAATATTCAGCTTACGTGGGTTATTGAGAGTGATAACTTGTAAATGACCTTTCACTTCATCCAGAACAACCTGCTCCACAGAATGTGGAAGATCCAGGTTTGTTGTCTGCCATGAAAGTTGCTATGCAAGGCTTTGAACCAGTACGAATTCCGAATCCTTTCCACTGAAAAATTTGTGGTGAGTAGATCCAGAGATGCAGTGCGATAAACTGGTTTCAGTGACTAGATTCCCAAATAAGTTGCAGCCAACTTATTTGAATACAATCTGATACTCTTTTACAACGTCTTAATTTTTATTCTGCTCGGATTACAGTTTAATTTTTACCAGCTAACGCCTTTGCTCTCAATACCTTTGCTCTACGCAACGGAGTCACGGGTATAAGAGCCATCGGTTGGAAGTGTTAAAGCAGCGTATTGGAGCGGTGAAGCAACAAATATCTTGCTGATAAATAAGAATAAAATGCTATTGTCTGTGAAATTTAAGCCAGTGTTTGAAGCGTTGAATGAGTTTGAAGGCAGAGAGGAATAATTGTTTTTTAGAAAAACTTTAATTTATACATTGAGGATAAATTTTTTCCTTCCTTTCTAGCAGCAATGTATATATATTACAGTGGCAGCAAGCACTCAAACATTTTTTGCAGAAATGTATGTATGATCAATAATGGTGTAGCAGAATTTTGAATGATTTTTTTTTTCTCCATATCAAAATCATTTTTTAAAGCAGCGGAAGTTTTTTAAGAGCAAATTTTTTTTTCGCCATCAGAAGCATTAATATATCAGCAAAAGTTTTTTATATCAGCAGAAGTAACCTTTCACAGAATGCATTCAATCATCTCTATGATAGGAATAGTTCTCACTGGCAAGGAGAACTATCCTGACTGGTCCCGGATGGTACAACACACCTCTCATCTTCAATGAGTTGTGGAAAGGAGTGTGTGTCGGGGAAGGAGACAGTGACCCAGAAAAGCCTACCTCAGACAAAGAGCTTGCCATTTGGGAAAACAAGAACAGCAAAGCTTATGCATTAATCGCAGCATCTGTAAATAAAGAGGTGAGTCGCCATATTTCATCATATTCCACTGCCTTTGAAGCTTTACAAAAGCTGAAAGAACTCTATGACTCACATTCTGCACTTGAAGTCGTCCAACTCATGATTAAACTCTTCACTCTTGAACTGCAAAATAATGATCCTCTTGCTCTTGCATCTGAAATAAAGTCTATAGTGCATGATATCAAATCCACTAAAGTTGAGCTAGATACATCTCTTATTGCTTTTCTCAAGGCACTGTATCCTACATACTCAAATTATCTTGAGTCTTTACAAGCAAATGGAAATCTCAAGGATATAACCTTCGACTCTCTTGTGAAAAAGTTTGCTGAAAGAGAAAAAGCCTTTGGAAAGAAGATAGTCCCTGAATCTTTTGAAGAGACTGTATGCCTCGCTAATAAAGAAAAATATCCTGCTCAAGAGTCTGCAAGAGGAAGAGGTGGAAAAAGAGGAAGAGGAAGACACTTCAGAGGCAGGGGGGGCAGACATCCTCAAGGAGAAAAGGAAGATTTACATTGTATTCGATGCAAAAGAAATGGATCACATGATGCCTCTACATGCAAGCTACCATGGGACAAAATTGAGAGAAGAAACCAACAGAAAGGTAAAACTGATGATACAGACAAAGGTAAAGCACCTGAATCCGCTCACTATATTGAGGCACAATGTAACATTGGAGTAATTGAAGATTTGTTTAACACTTCACTTGCTTCCTGGAAAAATGACTGGCTGCTTGATTCAGGAGCAACCTGTCACATGACTCATAGAAAAGACTTTTTTGAAGATTTCACTGACAATGTTGATGGAGTAGTTTACTTTGCAGATCAGGCAAAAATCAAGCCATCAGGGCTTGGCACAATCAGGCTTAAACTGCCTCGTCTCCCAGACTTTCTTCTTGATCATGTTTTATATCTCCCACAGCTAAAGAGAAACTTGTTTTCCTTGGTCCACATCCGCCAGCAAGGTCACTCCATTCATATGTTTGATGGCAAGCTTGAGGTGAGAAAATCATCTGATCACTCACTTGTCATGAAGGGAATAGAAGAATAAAGACTTCTCAAACTGCAAGGAACATCTGCTCATAAACAACATTTCTCATATATTACTCATCATGAAGAAGGTACTCTTCCATCAAGTTTATTATGGCATGCTAGACTTGGACATTTAAACTATGACAGTTTCCGTTTATTGAAGAAAAATGGTGTGGCTGGGTTGCCTACAATTCCTAGAAAACTTAAGCAATGTGATGC